>VDFB02177409.1:0-55680 GCA_007258455.2 Sequoia sempervirens | reverse complement strand
TCCCTTTAGTATATTGTCCATCTTCCATTTATGATGTGTAAGATTGAGATGCAGATGATTTTGTTTAGATCTCGTATGTGTTGTAAATTTGTGTATTGCACTTTTGAGTGTTTTCTTGCATGTGATGTGATCTCCCGTGTTATGCTTCTTGATGTTTCTTTATGTTTGTTAGTTTTATTTGGATGACCCTTTTCGTTCTTTCTCAAAAAAGGATACAAAGGAAATGAACATATCATAAACACCCATCTATTTGTATCTCCATTCTTCTTTATGTCAAAAACATTTGTTGTTGTCTTGTGTTTTCCTTTTGGGGATGATGCAAGGCATTGAGGAATTTAATAGGTCTCTTCCATGTTGAACCAAAGGGTTTTTTTTGTCATCTCCATGTGTCTTTCTTTCATTGTGTTCATAGTTCTATGAGTATTTACGGTAATGATGTCAATTCCAAGTATAATCATATTACTTACTAAAACAACACAAAATAGGTTATGTTGTAAAAGGGGTTCACCAAAATGATATAGATAGACCTAGTTTCCTTTATTTAATTAGGAAATGAGATCCCCACAAAGAATTGACTAGAAAACCTTAGGTGAATCAATTAAATGTGAGAATCTATTGATTTCCTTATGCTTGAGGACGAGGGAACAAGGTTGAATAACACTTTTAAGAGAAAAACTTAAAATAGAAAATCAACTAGAATTATGCCAATTCAAACTTGAAAAAAAAATATAAAGCTCAACATTAATAGAAACAAAAAAACTTCCTATAGATTTGAGAAAGGCATTTAATGATGCTTACAAGTCACCAAAAGGAAATTTCAAAAGGTTGTCTAAGATTCATTCTCCCATAGGTGAATGGTTCTTTTGTTAGGGATTTTAGAAATATTTTAGGAGCCTTTGATACTAGTCTATAGCTTTTGTTTAATCTAGGTTGCAGTGTCAAATAATCAAAAATTAGATTTGTAGGTGAGTTTTTGTGATTTGAAAAATTTGATAACTTTCACAACTTTGAAAAAATTTCCAATCTTTCACTTCAAGAGGTCTTCAATCCTTCTTCAACCAAAATCTACAACACACACAAGAGGTAAGAAAATGTTTTTTTTGGTGAATGGGGGTTTTCCTTGATCAAACATCATTTGGGTAATTAAACCTTGAATTGAAATATTGAAAATGTGAAAGGAATGATGAATGGAAAAGCTATGTTGCAACTCACTAAACCATCAAATAAAAATTTCAATGGAGATGTACAACTTGTATGAAATAGCTTCAATGGATGTGGATCTTGATGCTTGAATTGATGCTTGAATACTTGAATTGAATCTTGAAACCTACATCACAATGTTAGCTCTAAAAACATGCATGATGCAAGAATACTTTGACATGATGATTGGATATTAGATGCTACAAAAAAATTCTTGATAAATCTTCTCTTGAATTCTCTTGATTCTAAACTTTTCTCTTGTGAAATTGCTCTAAAAAACTTAGACTTGATTTGATAAAATAGCCTTGTATTCATAGGTATGTATCCTCAATTTTCCAAAATTCAAACATTACAGGCCGACATTGAAATATGGATTCAGGGACCTTAAAATACTGTTAAAAAAATATTTTAAATTTAGGTTCAAAGTCATAGGGAGGACTCATTCACCCATGGGAAAATGGGCCCCAAATCCCTATTCCTGGAACACACATTTCTTAAGGAAAAGTGTTATGTATTCACATTAATTATTATTCTCAAGTTTCCCCTTGAAGAAATGTAATTTATTAGGCTTGCTGATGAATAATAGGGCTTATTAAGGCCTAATTAAGTCTATTTTAATTATGAGGGTCCATACAAAGTATGGAAATGTAATAGAATACATTTTTCTACACTACATTTAGTCCCCACTTTAGTGAGAGGATGACCTTGTGTAAAACTTACACTAAAGAAGACAATCAAGAGAGGCAAGAATTGTATAATTTTTGGAAAGATAAGATGGAAAAGGTCAAGGAGGATGATCAAGTCCCCAAGATCTAAGACCTCATGGAAAAAATAACAAAGGCACAAGGAGAAACATGCCTATGTTAAACATATATATGCATAGCAATGCCAAGATACTTAATCATATAATGTCAAAGACTAAAAGAAAAAAAAAAGGGGTGGATCAAGCCTCAACTATTTTTTCAATGCTATGTGGATCAAGCCATAGTTATTTTTCCAAAAAATGTTTGCAAGTGAAACCCACTATCCACTATGCAAACAAAAATGCACTCACACATGGGCTAGTGTAGCTAAATATACACTAGGTGAGTCCCCAAAAAGTGACTAAGTGAGAAAGTCATGCTAGGTCTACTGGTTCTCACCATATAATGAGAAATTGATCCCAGGTCTACAAGATCTCATCGTAATAACCATACCAAAGCTATACCTCTGATAACTTTGATAAGGTGCAACAAAATATGAGCTTCAAGATTCATAAGGCTAGCAAGTTGTGTTATGATAAGCACTTATTAAAAAAACCAACTCCACTAAGCAAGTGTGTTATGCTTGGTGGCCATGAAAAAGGGTTGTAACTTCGAGCTTCAAAAGGTTAGCTAAATGCATTATGTTGAACACATGGACAAAATGCAAATAGGATAAGACATGTTCAAAGGGGTTTTTCTTAGTTCATGTAAGGTCTCATCTTAGGGAACATTATGCATAATGCCTCCAAGAGTGGAAAAGTTTAGGATAAAAGATTCATAACTTAGGGAATGCAATGTGTAGCATCACCACTAAGAGGAATGCCATATGCCAAGAAAGGTCACAATCTTGGGGGACATAAAACCCAATGAAACCACCAAGAAGAGGACACATCACAAGAAGTAAGAAGACCACACTATGAAACATAAGATATAGTCAAAAATTTCAAAAATGATAATTCCAATGTATGCCCCCACTTTAAAGAAATTTCTAAACACCATGCTGTGAGCAATTACTTTAAAGTAGCAAATGATAAATGCCAAACAATAAAGAATACATAAGAGCTTATTTAGAAAGCCATATGTCAAGCATATGTTTCCAAATGAAGATACATCATCAAAAATGGGTTGCCCCTAAATGAAATCCAAAAATCACACATAAGGGATCCACAGATTTGTGGTTAGCATATGTATTTGCTACAATGATACTATAGAGCTCAGAAAACATCATCATTCCCCAAATACTCATAGAATGTGAAGAATGACACAAAGAGAGTGAAAAAAAAATAAAAAATATTTTGGGTCAACAGGGAAGAGACCTAAATGTCTCGATGCCTTGCATCATCCACAAAAGGAAAAAAACAAGACAAAAGAAAAGACAAAGGTTTATGACATAAAGAAGAATTTAGGTAAGTTATAAGTTATTAGTTCACCTACTTTGGATTATTTAGGAAACTTATCTTGAATGTTCTTTAGGGAAATATGAAAAATCATGTGAGAGTTACTTCCATAGTCTCATTCTTCTTTCTTAGTAGAACCACACATGTCATGTGCTACACTACCTTGTTTTGGTGGTCTTTTCTTTGTCATGAATATTCTTCGGGAGCTAGAGAGCTTTCGAGAATACACCCCTTGATCATCTTGTATCCATGCTTCTAGTACTTCTTGACTATCCATACTACCTTCGCTATATGTTATTTCCAGTTCACCTTTTGTATTGGGTTCTTTCAAAATTTCATTGGTTGGTATGGTTATGGTGTTTATAGTCTGATCATTGTCAAGTCATCTTCTTTGACATTCACTTCTACTACATAGGATCCTATAGGTTTTTCCCCTAAGGGAATGTGGACCACCCTTATGTTACCTACAAAGGATATTTCTTCTTTTCAAGAATCTATAGTTCCATTGGAATCTACAAACTATCTAAGCCCTAGTAGTGCATCTAATGAATCAAATGTTTCCTTCATAATGACCACCTCAAAATCTACTAATTTTTTCACTCCTTTTACATTAACTTCTACATTTTTTTAGGTACCCATCATTTCAATTTTAGTACTACTTGCCAAGCTAATATTGTAAGGTGTGTGTTCTAATGTTGATTTTCTCAAGTATTCCCATATTCTTCCTGAAATTAGATTGACATTTGACCCTAGGTCAAGACCACTATTTCAAGGATCCTTCTATAGTGGATCTGGAGTTCAATCATGATTGGCCTCATTTTTTAGTGTTTTCCAATGGTTCTAATTTGTGGTATGTTTTTCTTATTTCAATATTTACCAAGCTATCTTAGTTTGGTGACCATATCTTGTTGTCTGGCTAATTTTGCAAACTATTTGAGGACGTTCACTTTTAGTTATGTGAAATAGATATTTTCCATTCTTCCTCTATTATGTTCTTTTTCTAGAATTAATTTCATTTGTTTTTCCATTTTGTCATGTTTTTGTTTCATGGGGTGGAATTCCAACAATTCCCCAAATATTTCTTCTTCTTTGAAAGTTGTTGCATTTATTCTTTAGGTATTTGTTTGTTTCCTAGTTTCTAATGCAATACTTCCCTTTTTCCTAGATTTGGTTTTGTCTTGGTATTCATTCTTCGCATTATCTTTGTATATTACATCCTCCTCTCTACCTATATTTTGACATTGTCTGACTCCTTTCAGATCCTTAGATGTTTTTTTGAGGATTCTAGCCCCTTTTGTATTCCTTGAATCATGTTTCTTGTCTTTTTATGCATAATGCTAACATGCTTTCTCAAAGAAAAATGCATCATGGTATTCTTCTCCAAAAAATCCACATTGTTTCTTATTTTCTCCCCAACATTCAACAATGATGTCTCCATGTTTTCCATAGTTGAAACAAGTAGCATCTGCTCTTTTAAATCTCCCTTGATTGTGGCCTCTTCCTCAGTATGGGCCATTATCACCACAGGTTCTTAGTCCTTCAATGGCATTAGCGATTCTCTAGTTCTACCATGGTGGGACCTTGTATGCATGGTCCTATGTATAAAAGGTTCCTTCTACTAGTATTAATACATATTCCATTTCCTAGTCATAGTTTGGTTCTTCCTTTATTGAAAAATTTATGTAATGAGAATTTTGATGTTTCATAGCTATCCCATTCTCCACACACCCTACAATAGATCAATTTGGGATTTCTAACCATGTGGGGGTCTAATCTTTACACATTTTCCTTCATTTACCCTATTTCCATTGGGATTTTATTCTGGATATGGACTTCTCCACCACAATTTGAACACCATATATTATGTCTTTGTAGACAAATCTCTTGCTTCATAAGTTCCTACCTCAATTATAATTGATCCATTTCTAACAACAATCTTTCTATTTTCCAACTCTCTTTTTCCTTTTCCATTTTTCTCTGGGACTATCCTTCTATTTGGCACACCAATGCCACTAATTTCATGTATGAAATAAAATTTCTTCTATTCAGAGCCATTCTAAGTTCTATAGTTATGGCTAAAAGGAACCATTTCCTTTTTTATTTGTCGTTTAATGGTTCATCAATTTTCCTAACCAATTCCTTGAATCTCTTATCAATTTCTAAAATAGAATCATCATCCCTCTAGGATAATTCTATTGAATTTCTTACTCCCTCTATTGGGGGTTTGGAATTGTCAAAATTTTCTAGGAAATATTTCTTTACTTCATCCCAGGATTTATTGTTATGGGGGTATGGTTTTAGCTACCATTTTAGTTGTTCTTCTCTCAAGGAGCTAATGAAGTCAAATAACTTTATACTATCTCTTTGTTTTTTCTAGCTTTTCCATATAGTTTCTAACAATAAGATGTGTTCTAAAACATTACTAGTATCTCTCTCAAAGACTGGAATTTTCTTCATTATGGTCGTATCTTCTTCCCGTGAACTTCGTTCTATAGTTGCAATACTACTTTTTGGATTGAATATGGAACTTGTTTTGATGTTACTTTCTATTCATTCATATTTGTTTTGTTCATCCATAATACTCCAATCAAAGAATTGGTTGTTTCCTTTTATAACATCCCAATTCACTATATATGTTGTCCACAATTACGGTCTTTTACTTTCTTTCATTTCTTTATCTATCTCTCTATGTATTATATCTAGCTTAAGGGGTGACTCCTGGTTTGGGGATGTTGTATGTTCTTCATAAATTTTCATTTGTGACTATATATTTTCATTACTAATTGATATTATCTTATGTTTGGTTAACAAATCCTTAGGATTAGGTTCCATCGCTTCCACTTTTCATTCCTTTGTAGTATCTTTAGCTTCTAGTTTTTCCCCACTTTCTATCTTTCCTTTGGCTACACCCACATCAGCATGCAATAGCACCCTTCTTAGCATGCTCCATTCATGTACTTAATATTTCCTTTACTATTTTTACCACTTGTTCTTTCTCTTTTCTTTCTTCCTCCCTCTTGTGGTACCTTTCCTCCCTTTCTTGGGTTTGTTTAGTTTTCTTTCTTTTGTAATAATTTCCATTCCTACTTTAACAATATTAGTTATTTATGTTTCCCCTTTTCTTTTCCCTTTTCCCATATGTATTATTAGTTTGGTATTTTCTCTTTCCTCTATATCATGATTTTGAAAGGTTTCTTATGAATAGTCACATGTTCTCAAGGCTCTCTAGGATCCCCCCAATTTCCATTCATCATCCCCAAATTTTCTACCCCCTCTCACAGACGTGGCCCTTAGGGTGTGATGTGTTTTAACTTTTCTTCAAATTCCTACATCTTCTATGCCTATAATTTCTTTACTATTCTTTCAATTTTCCTAGCAATGGAACCAACATTGGCAAGAGAAATGGGGCTAGTACAATCCAAAATGATCTATAACCCTATATTCCCTGAATAGTTAGTTTATACCTTGGAGGATATAGTAAGAGAAATAACTATGAGATAGGATTCTATAGGGAATTCATAATGTATAATAGTATAGTCAATAAAAGAAATCATTTAGATATCCATTACACACATGTATTTCCTTATAACTCCTAGTTTATATATATCACAACAGGTACAAAATGGGTAGGTCTAGTCTCTACTCCGATACTATATATTCTATTACATATATGTCCTATCATATAGTGTTTAGATCATCACACTTATCTTATATTTCCTATATATTACATATAAAATTTATACATTCATTTCTTTGAAGGAACATGTCTCCTTATTTATGGATGTTGCCCTTTAACTGTACCATAGTATTCTATTGGTATGCTACTAGTATTCTCTATTCTACTCTTTGACCTGCTAATGGGAAGCTTTTTTCTTATTATATAGCTTCATCTTGAGGCAACCCCATGTCATGAGTTATCTCTATTAGAAACATATCATTGACATAGGGTTTTCCAATAATCTCCTATTATTAAAGTGAATAATCTATCTATTCACTATACTTAAGTGTACTTAGGTTGATGAGGTTAGACAACATCTTGTCTAACTAAATGTGCAACCTTTAGGCCTCTAGAGTTTACCTAGTTGTTTGGTAAACCTTATGTGCTATATTTTGAAGATGGACGACTTTCCATCTCACCTCAAAGGTCACTTTTGTAGTCACTCAACACTTTTCACCAAGGTTGATGACTTGGTCAAATAGGTTGTTGGTTTGCACATTCCAAGTGATCCAAAGGTTGACACCTATAGGAAAATTGTCTACTTATTTGTGCCACATCATTACACACTTTTCAATCCACATGATAGGTGGATTTCCTCTTCCTTTCTTATTTAAGCAAGCTCATATTATACTTTTTAAGTAACTCTTTTATAAATCTATTTGATAATGTGAATTAGGTTGATCATTGTGTGCAAGTGGTTTCGTGGAAGCACAAGGTTTTTTTTGTTATGATATTTTTGCATGAATTTTGTTTGTGAGCACTAACACTTGTAGGCATTCAAATTAGTTCAAGTCAAACAATAATGGATCCTTGTAGGTGATGAGTGTGATTTTAGTCCATCAAGGAAATAATATCTAAGTGGTGAGTTGTATAAAGTTTTCAATTCATGGCTTAGTTGTCATTAGCCTCTATCCAACCAAGGATAAGTTCTGTTTATATCATAATTTTCCATTGTTGAGGTAGGAATAGAAACATAGGGTTTGACTTAGGTAAGCCCCTAGATGGAACAACCCTTCCCCAATTTTCATGTGTGTAGGTTGTAGATCTAAAGTGAATAAGAGGAGGATTCAAGGTTCTTTTTTCATCCATACACATAAACCCTACAAGTTGTGAAGCCATGAAATTTGGATTCCTCATAACAAATGAAGTTTTGACTGTGAGCTCAGAAGGACAAAAGCTATAGAATAGTGATCTCATGCCAAAAAATTTACATCTACAAAAGGAGGAGGATAGTCCAATGTGCACTACACCCCAAACTAGTTTAATCAAGCTCATATTTTAACCCTAGGTTTTGTTGTGTCTGTCTTTTACCCTTTTGGATCCTATTTTTGTTTAATTACATTTAGCTTATCAAAGTTCATAAGAGACTGGTACATTTTTATAAAATATATAGTATTTCATCCGATCATTCAAAATCAATCAATTAATTATCATACAAATCACTTATTACATCCACACATCCATTTCTTCCCACAAGGATTAGAACCCTAATCCACCATTCTGACTCTTCCTATGACATTTGATATTCAAGAAGATTTGAGATCTTTTTTAATCCATCTAGCCAAATTGGGAAGAGTGTCATTCATTTTACTAATCAAACAAAACCAAACAAACCCAAAAATGAATTCAAGGTATTTTCATGGATAAAATAAAAATTGCCTACCTCACTAGGTAAATGGGTTTGTCATGTGAATTTGGAAGCCATGCTAAGTCTTTCTTTGCAAGTTGCTTTTAGAAAAAATAATAGATTTTCCTTCTATGATGTTACTTTTCCTCTTATGGCTATTAATTGTTACAAGTGGATCTAATATAACAAACATTAGAGTTAATATAATTTATTATATGCAATATTTTCAAAATAAATGTGGATAATTAATGTAAGCTACAAACATGTGACAATTAAATAATCAACATAGTAAATGGAATAAAACCTCCACATAGATTAATAATATTAACACCAAATCATATAGACAATATTCCCAATATTATTGAATGAATGGTTCTCAATGCTTATCTTAAATTCATGGAAAGGCTAGTATTTGGAACTCAAAGGAATTGTTATAGATCTAGGCCATTTCCCAGAACACCCCTTAGAGGAACTGGTTCTTGCACAGAACCAACTTGCCTTCATGGCATAAACTTAACCCTGGCCAGGACACTCCTAGTTGTATGTTGTACCCTGAGTTGGACACACATTGTGTGCCCCTTCTCTAAATGTTTAAATGCCCACCTAGACCCTAACCATCACTCTTTTGTGCCCTATTAGTTCCTCTTTCCTTTTCTCTTCTCTCCTTGAATGTTCTCCATCCTTAAAATATTTTTTCCATGTCTCACATGAATAATTTATATACCCTTTTAAGGGATGGTTTCCAAACCATCACACCCTTCCACACAAAGTTACCTTTTAATAATTATTTAAATAAATAATTATTCTTCCTTCTTTAAAGAGTGTTTATGCATATTCTTTATTAATCTCTCTTTTAACTAAAGGATCATAATATCCTTTATTTTATATCTCTTTTTTAATTATAAAGGGTTATTCATAAATTTCTCTTCTCTTGGGGAAAAAGTCACATAACACCTTCCATTTTATAAATTTAATTCTACACATTCGAGGTGAATCTTATTTGAATGAAAAGGTTTTTGTAAAATTCTCTTACCTAAATATACAATGTCCACATATGCACCACATGGTTTTGTAGACATGCAAAATTGGCATAATGCATTCAACTAGGTCATATTCATCCATTCAGAAAATAAATCAAGTTTATTTATCAATCTCCTAAAGTCATCAGTTTAAATCAAATAAATCAACTTGATCCCATCACCCTCCTTTTAATTAAATAAATCAACCCTTTTATTTAATTAAATCCCAAATGCATTCTCCATCCTTTTTTATTTAAATAAATCAAATATTTGAGTCAAATTGGTCAAAATCACCTAATCATCATTAAGCTAACCTAATCCTGATTAAACTAACCTAACTACCCATCACATCCTCTAGATAATCCCACTTGCACAAATTTATTAAAGTCCTTATTTTCTTTCAACATGGCATTTATGGGGAATATTCCCTCAAGTTTGAATTCAAAATCAAGTGGACATGTACATCCAACAAAGCAATTAATGTCTCTTACATGTCCCTTGCACAAGTCAAACTAAGCATTAACTCTCAAATTCTAATTTGAAATTTCTCCTCTTGGGCACATTTCCCAAATCTTGCACATCCCTCAACCTATGACATGATGACAAGTGGCCTCTTTTCATTGGCTTGTTTTTGATCCCACATTGCTCCCTCTTGAGCACTCTTAGCATTTGAGAATCTAAAAATAGAGGCTTCATCCTTCAAAAAATCCTACACAATCTCCACAATCTTTGTATCTCATCTATAACTCGTATGCAAAGTCACTCTCTTCATTTGAGAATTGATTTTTCCCATCTTATCATCATCATCTAGCTTATCTATCAAGGATTGGGAAAAGGCTATTTTAAACAATAGCACCAATCCACTATGAGATAAAGTTGATTCATGTTGTTTCTATGCTCTTTTAGTTTTTCTTGCTATTTTAATAGCTTATTTAGCATATCTAACATGTTTCATTATTTCATAGGGATGTTGATTATTAGTTTGGTTTTAAAATGCTAACCATTTGCAGATTTTCAACATCCACATTATGGTGCTAGAAGGAGGGCCGTTTTGAGTTTGTCAAGGGTTTCTCAATTTAGTTGGGTATGTATCTCTACCAGATATGCCTTTTGCAAGGTTTTTCTATAAGTCATGGCCATCTACAAACATTAATTAAGTTGTTGTTGTTCAATCTTTGGGCCAACATGCATTCTAGGTGCGAAATTTAATGCATTTTCATGTGAACTAAACTTGCTGTTACATATCAAAATATCAATAGCATGATAAGGATTCACTGTTGCAACTTATTGTGTATGAAATACAGCCATAATCAGATTATAGTGTGTCTAGATTTGTATGTTAAAAGTTGTTGATGCATATATACTAGCTAACATTGTAATGACAACCAACTATATTGGAAAGAAGTGTGATACCTCTACTTAGATAGATTAAATATTTTTGTAGTAGTCACCCAGTGAATATATCCTGAAGATCTCTTATTTCTGTTGTTATTTCTAGTGCACATATTCTTCATATTTGCTCAATATCATTACACAGTGAGTTTTTGTTTAAGTTTGAGATTCATATCTGCTCATACTAATTATATTCAATCAAATGTAGAGGAATGAATTTTAGAATTTGATTTCTAGATTAGTGCATGCTTTTCATTTTTGAAGTTTTGTATCAGGGTATGTGCAGGATCATGGTATGCCAAAAGTGGCAATATTTGTATGGTATGTGGTGACGACTTTTTTTTCACCCAAAATTAATGAAACAAAAAGGGTTTTTAGAGGAGATTCTCAGCTTTCCAAAAATATAAATTATGATTTAATTTGAATTTAATAAATAATTATTATTCATTTTCTATTAGAATTATGACTAAAGTCCCGATCGATAGGGTGATTGAAAACATCTATAACTTTCAAATGGTATCATATTTTTGAATCCAAAACATTACACATTCTATGCTTTACATACTATAGGATTAAAAAGAAAAATTAAATTTCATGAATTTTGACCAAGTTAAGGTTTTACAAGTTTTTATATTTTCTAAAAGTTGTAATAAAAATTCATAATTAATTATTTACTTGGAAAAAATTACAAAAAAATATGCATCACATCCGGACATGAGTCCTCTACTTATATATAAAATTTTACAAAAAAATCTTATCATTTTATTATGGTTAGGGTGGTCTATTGCACCTACTTCTTATTTTTTCCCGAAATTTAAGTACCTCACGATTGAAATTTCAAATTTTCACCAAATAGATTTTATTTATTTTTAAATAAACCTAGTATTTTAGAAACTACATTCAATTTTATACAAATTCTATTCTTACATATTTTTGAAATAATATAGATAACTTATTCAAATATTTACGTCAAGTTGCCTAACATTGATTTTTTTGAATTTTTTGCCACTTAAGGGCCTGTTTGGCATACCATGATCCTGCACATGCCCATCACCTATGCAATATAACAAGTTGAGTTTGATAAAATGGTATATTTATCAAACTTAAAAAATTCATAAAAAAATGAATAAAAAAAATAAATAAATAAATAAAAAATGACATACCCCTAGAAAGGTACTTTACATTGCTAGTCACCATATATTGGCATAGTCAGAGATGACTGACTAAACTCCATATAGCTAGGCATAGCCATGAAGATCTTGAAAAAACTATAACCTATAGTGTTGGAAAGATATCAATGGTCAAGCAATCATGGGTCACTTGGACAGTTCGGGAGGCCCTCAGAAGGATTGCTAGAGATTGTAAGCTACAATACCTTTCTTCATATGTCGTACAGACACTGTAAAGAGGCTTGTGAGAATTCCTAACAAGGATGTGGCCCTTATTTGCTAGATGCAACACCTAGAGTCTGTTTGTGTGCATGATTAAAAGGGTCGCATAGATTCTTAAAGGGTATCTCTACCATAAGGAGGGTCGACGCAACACCTAGAGTCTATTTGTGTGCATGATTAGAAGGGTTGCATAGATTCTTAAAGGGTATCTCTACCATAAGGAGGGTCGACTAAAGGTTAGTAGCCATGGCATGAAGGAATCCTTGCTTAAAAATCACTCATAGTTAACCACTGTTATTTATCATACTAGTGCGTAGCCTTTTCTTAGGTTAGGAGTCAACAATTTGCACCCTTATCTGACTATTTTTCATATCTCGAAGGCGTTACCAGGTGTAAAGAAAAAGCAAAGAGAGGGAAAACCTGCGATCAATTAATTCTAACAGTTTCAAATAGTTTCACCACGTGCTACCTTTTGTAATGCAAACCCTTTCATATTAAGGTATTGGCTGTTAGTTGTCTTTTCCTTTTATTGATGAAGGAAGCACAAAGAGGATGTTGTTAAGATGAGGGTGCAACTCTTGAAACATATTTTTACATGACTTGTATAAATCCCATCAACATAATATATTTTGTGCCTATTCTACAAACGAAAAAAAAAAAAAAACTTGCCTCGAAGGTTTATGACTCCTTTTCAACTAATCTAGGTGTGTCTGCAATTCATTGCAGTAGAAGGCACTTGGTCTATTGTAGTAGAGGCAACATTTGAAACTCATCATAGGCCACACATTTTTTTTAACAATAAGCCGGTCTCAGTCACAATTTGGTTCCTCCCATCACGATTTCTAGACCTGTCCATCATTTCTGCGTGATTTCGATAGCCCTTTATGCATTTGAAGGATTGAAAAAGGCAAGTAAGCTATGAAAAAGAAAGGCTAATAAATTTATCTTTACACCGGCATAAAGTAAGAAAAGTCTTAGGTGCACTATTGATGGTAGACAAATGTATTCTATTTCTCATAGTTCTGAGTAGAGAGATTTGTCCAAATCTTTCCATGATTACTGTTTTTCTTTGGCATGCCATTTTCCTTTAATTGATTACAACCCATGACCTATTTTCTTATAGGTGTATGCCTTGTTCCTAGCATGAAGCTGCTCTTCATGGGTGAGAAATCTTGGCTGTTGGTCTAAGTAAATCCACTTGAGTACATCTCCTATGATGAGACTATTCATGATTTAATGATCTGTAGAAGTTTTACATAGGGCGTAGCATTAAAACTGTTATTAAATGCACATCCATAAGCCAATTATCTATTTTATTTTATTAATATACCATCAAGATAGAATCCTCAAATTTCTTCCCACTGGCGTGCCATACATGATAAGGGTGAAGCCCTTTCTTTTTGTTGTACATTGCCAGACATATTAAAGTTGAGACGTGATTCTATCGCTGGAAAGTGAGAAGAAGCAAGGTGCAATATTGAAATTTTTTGACTCATCTGTAGGTAGACATATCATTCAATCAATTCGAAGAATTCAAACAGTCCCTACGCCATTCCAGAAAGAATAATTCTAATTGATTGATATTTTCAACTCTAAATTCTTTCTTTTTGTCCTCTAAGGTAGCGTGCTCTAAGTAGGAGATGGGTAGAGGGTGAAAGGTAATAAAGGTAGGCACTATCTTGCTTTGTCCTCGACACTACTCTGCATAAATGCTCCACCCATCTCCCTTAATCATGATATCAAATTCGAAGTATGTGGTCTCAGATAGCGAGTGTTCTTTTAGACAGTTGGTATGATTTTGGTGCATCGTCAACATATATATGCAATAAATGTTTTAATACCACAATGTTATATGATAAGCTCAAATATGTGCAATAAAAGTTTTAATATTTTGGTTGTATTTTGGTGCACTACATTATGATATATGCCCAATAATATATGAGTATTTATCGATGAAAGCTGAATTTATTTTGTGGTATAGTCTGATATGCGGTATGGAGAATCGATGCGTTACTTGTTTGTTTTAGCACCATCTCAACCTGATCTAATTATGCTGAGTGTGACCTGCGTTGTTTTCCTTGCCATCATTTTTGCACACATTAACTTTCCTTGCTATATCAAGTTTTGTAAGGCCACAGTGTCCACATCACCTTAATTCCAAACATGACAACAATGTTAGCATTTGCTAGAATCTTCCAGAAATATTATTTTTTAAAAACACAATCTATCGTTTAAACCTCCTAGGCATAAATCCTATTCATCATAGTCTAGTGGATGAGCCAAGTCACATTGTCATAACTGCAAATGCCTTACTTCATACATCACCACACCACCAACTTTTAAGTAGGGATTTAATGCCATTAAGATCTTCAACTTGAAAGTGCCTAGCTCGAGTTTAGGGTGGTGTGAAGGTAGTGAATGTCATTGGAAAAATAATCAACTATTCTTTATTACAAGCTCCTAACTACAATTTTCAGTATCTTCTCAAACAAGTTGTAGTAGGTGTTTTGTTTATTAAGGATTGATATCATACTTCAATTAGTGGCATGTATTATTACATTTTAGTCAAAGTGTTTTTGAACAAGCTTTATTACTTTTAAAAATAAACTAATTTATGGATCTTGCTTATTGCAGATGGGTACTTGTCTTGAGATATTTATCCACGTTGGGAACTACTCCCAAATCAAATTTGTTGTGAAAATGCATAAACTTAACATCTATTTTCTTTGAGTGCAGGATTAGCAACCTAACGAATTAGCAAACTATCATTTTTGAACATATTTTTTACTTATTTTAAGTGATATGTTTTTGGATGTTTCTTGAATATATCGATATTTGATTTACAGATTTAAATATCTTGATAATTGATTTGCAGATTTCTTGGGGATAACGGTGTAGCAAGGAAAAAAAATATCAAAAATATAAAGCAGATTTGAGTGGAAAAGAAGTGGGCATTGGAATTGAAATAAAAAAAAAATCTTTTTTTAATGCTTATTGTAATAACTTGAGGCATTCATTTCCTGCTTTCATTTTGTGTTTTAGACTAACTCATTTTTGGGCTCTAAAATGAACATTACAAAAGTTTTTTTTTCATTGCAAAGGGTTAAAATGAACTTTAGGCAAATTGACTAGATTTCATTTGAGGTTAAAAATTTGAACAAAATAACTCTCATTTGTCCTTTGGTGCTTTAAAAAGAAATCACAATTGCTTTGAAAGGTTAAAACGAACATGTTTCTTTTATGCTTTGTAATATTTTTTGCAAAATAATCTCATCTAAAAAGGTGTATGCACTTCTCTTGCATTTCACGACGATCTTGAGAATCAAGAGTCTTTTTTATGACATTAAGTTGCATAAAATATTGCCTCCACACATCATTTTGGGAACTAAAATTGAACAAAGTTTGCAAGTGTGAGTTAAGTATATCATGCGTGTTCTCCCTTTGTTTCTAAATGAAGGTCGATCAAACCACAGATGTGCTTGCTCACTATTGTTCACCTTTAGAGGGGCTTGCCTAAGAGACACATCTGAAAGGAGAACTTGAATGCGACTCCAACTAGTTTTTCATTCGGACCGGTATACAAATGGGTAAAACTAAACTATCAAGTCCTCATGGTATGTAGGCCTTAGTCGTACAGTGTCTTTCAGAATGGGGTACTACCGTAAAACGTATAAGAGCCCCTAGTAGGATTGATTAAAACCTTTAGTGGCTTGCTGGACGCTCGCAAGGTGCCATGTCCTTGATGTCTAGTCATTAAGAACCTTGTTTGTAGCAACCAACTAGTCCATCCAACGAGTTTATCAAAGTGGTGCATTGGAACTTAGATTCCAAGAAGTTACTTGCCATGTCCGATCTTGGTTGAAATATAGAGGTTAAGACTTCATTCTTAACATACCTTTATATTTTTTCCTTGGTTGCATGTAAAATCATCTCTTCTACTATGAAGGGCATGAGGCAAGCCCACCAAGAAAAACGTACCAATTGAGCTAGGATGTTATATTTCTTGTGAGTCAGTTTGAAAACACAGTGCTTTAATCAAAAACATTGAAAACCAACATTCAACATGAGCATCAAATGTCAAACCCTTTAGGAGAATCAAATATCCTTGAATTAATTCAGATGTTATTGCTTGCCCTTGGGATTTGTATCCTTAGAGGCTTCTAAACATTTGGATTTCATCTCAATTTGCTTCTACTAAAGTCAACTTTAGGTAAACCTTTGCCTTGATTTCCTCGACTTCCGCATAATGCACTTTGTGGGATGAAAGAGAATTAGGACATTGTACATTTAGTTGAAAACCTAATCAAGAGTGTGTTTGTGGTAAAAAGAATCCATTAAGAAAAGATTAAGTCAATTGGACCCCACATATGTGCTTGGCATCTTTTGGTCGTATGGTTTTCATGCAAACATTGGCCTTTTGATTTTGAATTATTCTTAGAGAAAGGCATGTTCTTCACTATCTTGGCCTAGTAAACAAATTATTCCTAGGTTCATTTAGGATCAAATCAAACACTTCATCAAAATTCCAAACATTTATCCAAATCCATCCTACAAACAACTTTAGAGCTTTGGAAACATCATTCTACACTTGGGTAAATCATCAAAATCAAAATCACCTTGTTTAGTTAGGTGTATGGGAATGCATCTTTTCTCATACATTTAATTAAATTGGCAATCCTTTAAACAAGTTCATCCTAAGATCACATCTAACATCTTAGGTTTTACAAGTTGATTATCCAAATCAAACCAACCAAAATAAAACCCTAAGTCTCACATCGATCCAAAGTTCCTAAACATTCAAACACTCATACCATTCACCCCTTTTCATCCTCCATCTCATCATTAGTCCTAAAAATGTTAGAGGTCACTTTTGCAACAAGGTCAAAACACAAGAAGAACATGGAATACAAACTTGATCCATACATCATAAGTAATCCAAATCAACTAAACTTTCAAAACCTTGCAATGCCGATTCATTATTGAAACTCACACTTATACAATCCATACATGGGATCATTACCTTCTACAAATGTCAATGGCACAACAAGTGTGAGTATTCCCAAATCAAAGGTTGGGACACCTTTCCCAATGGTAGATTTAAATCCGAGTCTAAACCCACAAATCCACCAACCGAACAATCAATGCATGAGCCTTCAAACGAACAACGTCATCCCACCAAATCCCTACATGCCAAATGAGAATGAACCAATTACAAGTTTTCCAAACATGAATCTAGGAAACTTTGGGATAAATACATTTGGAAATCATACAAATGTTGTTCAAAGTCCAAAAATGATGATAACGACTCCATGCAGTAGTCCAAGTCAATGTAACACCATGCAAAATCAGAGTTACCTAAAACAAGGCAATGTGATTCCCAACATCAACAATGATCAATTTCAACCCATAATGCTAAATTTGAACATCATCCCAAATCAGAACATTGTCCAAAATCAAACACAAGTACACATCCTAAATTTTCTTGAACAAAAACCAAATCAACTATATCAAGGGAGTCAAGATCAAAATTAAGAACAAATTTGGTGAGATCAAATTGCTACACTTACCAAAATAGTTGAGTCATTGTGCCAAGAGACATCTCCATCACCATTACCCATATCGACATCATTCCTTGGTTTAGGGATTCCCCCTTTACCTAGCACCAATCACTCCATCCAAATCAATCCACCTAACACCAATCAAGTCATCACATCAAATCCTTTGGATATACCATCGACATTGCACTAGCAGATGGTATCTAATCAAATGACAACATCAATCCTGACAAATGAAAATATGGTCTCCCAAAGACCTATCACCTCAGTCATTCCGACCATTCCTATCACCTCGATCAAACCCAAAATATCACAAACCACTATGATCAATTCAAAAGTATCTCAACTGCCCATCACTACATCCAACATGATCCCAATTCCACCACCATCACCACCAAAACCAAACAAAACAAGACAATATAACATTGTGCTAAAAGCTCACCAGGCCTACCAAAAGGCCATCCAACAATATCTAGCCACACAAAAATCAGCACACGCCCAGGCTCAAGTGCAAGTGCAAGCTAAAGCCCAATACAAAGCCCAACAAGCAAATGTTGTTCAAAATCTCAACACAATGTTAACAACTCCATGTATCGATTCAAATCAATGATCACATAATCAAGAGTTATCCATCAATGAGCACAGGGAAGATGTTTCTACCCCATCCAAAGATCAAGTCAACATAGGTCAAGAGTCACTTTTTAATCATAATCAAAATCCACCAATAATACACAACAATGATCCAATTCAAGAAATGTCAACATCGTTTTACCCTATGGTTGAAGACATTCACAATCTCCCCACCACAATTGTTGAAAACAATGTTCAAAATCTCTCAATTAAGGAGCACATTGAAGATGTTTGTATCCCATCTGATGATCAACTCACCATACATCAAGAGCCACTTTTTAGTGATCTATTTCAAGGAGTGTTAGGATTATTTGATCCTATTGACATAATGTATGATCCATTGAACAATTATCATATTGAAAATGTCTCTACATCGCCTTATGAGTTAGAGGGCATATCTGAAGAATTTCTTCCAAAGCATGATCAAAATCTTTCACCAAAGTCTAGCAATGATCCTTTCCAAGACATGTTGACATCCTTTGACCTCATGGTTACAAATACTGAAGAAACCCTAAACTAAACACTTGAAGATATTAAACCACTTACCATGTCTAATGATGACATCCAAGAACCCCTTATAAGCAATCCATCCTTTGAAGCTAACCCATGTCAAGAACTTGATCCAAAGCACGTCAAAGGTGAGTCCAAAATTAATCAAGATCAAGAATTTGTATCTCCAAGATACTACAATGATGTAATGGACACTCTCCTATCTACAAAAGACATCACAAATGATGATCACATCCATATAGCACGTACTCCTCCATCTACCCATGAGATGCTTTCTATCGATGGACACATAGATGATTTTCATTCAGAACAAGATCCCTTTATTCCTGACATTATAACACAAAAAGAGCAAGTTATTGAGTTTTCAACATCAGTATCAAATATATCCCAAATCCAAGCCAAAGACATCATATATGGAGATACCCAGCATTACCTACTCAAAGAAGTAGGTCAAACAAAACAAGATATTACAGAGTTAGCAGAGCATCCAATCAAAATAACATCATCTGTAGTGGTCATTTATCAGAGAATGCACTCTAAACAAGAGCTCTCAGAACAAGAAAAATCAAAGCATGAAGGTACTACTTCCACAATACTAGGGGCAACTTCATCTCAAGCAAATGCCAACATAGGGAGTACAAAGAATCCTTATGATGAAATCGATGTCATTACTACAACCAATCACGCCATGAATCTTCATCCACCATCACCCCATCCACGAATTGGAACCAACGTCAAAGGAAATATTTGAATCAAAGTATGAAGAACGTTATCAAAATAAGAGAAGCTAAGAAGCATAACAGAAAAATAAAATAAAAATGGATACCAAAGAATAAAAAGAAAGATTATCTCGATCAAACTCCATTAGTCAAAGAAACTATGGGGAAAAATAAAAAAGGGAAAAGTATCCATCAAAGATGTCTACAAAAGAAAAAAGCAGGCTTTTCAAGCGACGTACAGAGTGTATCAAGCAGTTGGTCCTAATTCCATGCACACTTCTATATCCACCCATCATTGCTCATCTACCCAAGTTTGGAGAGTCAAAGATTCCAAACTATCAACCAATCCATCTCTTATGCCTAAACACACTCCATCCACACCTCCACACATGATATCCAATTCTCATATTGACCATGTATTGGAAACAACCCTTCATCATAAGGATTTCAAAGGCACTTTATCGTGATGTGCGCATAGAGACAAAGTTATCTTCGGTATCGACAAAGCAAATCAGGAATCCCTAAAGCTGCATTCAAGTGCACGCATCTTAGCAAAGCAACTTCTTCAAGTAGGATATCGATGGCACATTATGATAGAAGCATCTACATCGACATCACTAGGTGGGTCAGCATGAATCTTTTAGAAAAACCAAAAAAATATAAAAAATATAAAATCCAAAAAAAATAGAAAAAGGATTGAAAAAAGTGAAGAAAAAAAATCATCCTCTAGTGAAAACCACATAGGTGGCACTTTGGGCAAGACCATGATGAAAACCTGGCAAATCGGCATCATGTGTGGGATCGAGCATCTACATGCACCAGTTCAAGTGGAAGCATCTCATCCCATCCATAATAAATCCAACACTTCATCCATAACATCCATAATAAATCCATTCATCCATGAACCATGTATCCAATTCATTTTCATCCATCTGCATCCATCATCCAAGTTATCTTTATCTTGATAAAAGTTTGGGGCACACTTCATGCTTGCTTACAATAAAACATCTTGACCTGGGTCATTTTTATTGATCCTATCTATGTAGCATTATCTGAGCCATGAAGCATTATCCAATGAGCAATCTTTACTCAAACACCTTATCTTAGCACAAGATAATCCATATCCAGGCATCCATACTCCTATCCAAGCACCCACCCATGACATTCCATACATTGCTAGACACTAGGGGTAGATATTTATATCTTGTTTCGAGAATAAATCTTGATCTACATCCTACATCTTATGTGGTGATCCAAACATTGGCAAACGTAAAATCAAACTGGTCAAAGCATTTGTTATCCAAAATCCAAGTCACTAGCCCATGGCATATTTTGACGAGAAAATGTTCCTTATCAAGCTTCATCTTTCATTGAAAATCAATCCAAGCAATCATTATCAGTCACATCTAATTTACACTTCAAATATGACATCAAATCATTCGAACAACTTTTGGTCCAAATCAAGCCTCATCAATCATGATCAATTGAATCCAATCAAAAAATCATCATCTTAGGATATCCTTGTGTTGCTTAACACTATCCTTGCATTGTTGTGCATCCTCAACAATGTTATTATCATCAATCCTGATCAATCAATCCTTTCATTGCTATGCATCCTCAACAATGTTATCATCATCAATCTTGATCAATCAAATCCTTGCATTGTTGTGTATCCTCAACAATGTTATCATCATCATCAATCCATTGATCTAATCAATCAATGTTACCTTGGCTTTTAGCAAATCCACAAATAGAGCACTGGTATCATCACACACATCCTTATCCAAATCATCAAAATCATGCGAAAAATCCAAAAACATCCAAAACATCGAAAAATCCAAAAACACTCAAAAAAGTCAGAAAATGTCAAAAATAGTAGAATCCGAACTACGTCCTCTCTGAGCTTAAACATAGGAAAGGCTAAATCTTTAATCAGCCCCCGAGACATCAAAATCCAAAAAACATTCAAAAAATCAAAAATCCAAAAACATTTGTAAAAATCCAAAAACCAAAAAATAGCCTCAAAACATCAAAAACATCCAAATATTTGAAAAAAATCCATCTATCCCATCTTGCTTTCACTTGAAATAATCAATCATCCATAATAAATTGATCGTCACCTTCATCCTTTGGAAAAACAAATAGAAGCAATCACAACAATTGGCAAAAGCAAGCTTCAATCATAAAATCAAAATCAAAGCAACAAACCTTTAAAACAAAATCAAACTCTTGATCATTTTCAGACATGTCAATCGACCTTATATCAATAGCCTATCAATCAACTTATCAAAACCATCATCATCCTATACAGTGCATGTCCTAGGATATATCATTCCGACAATGGGCATCATTTTGGATATCAATTAGATTATTATCCTATCAAAACACATCCCTTTGGCTAGAGGTATGAAGAACATTGACTTGTTTGCGTACTTGATCTTTTCTTTTGATTTATCTTATTGTGCTCATTCCAAGGACCTCTCGATGATATTCGAGCGAAGGATTTAGAGAGATAGGAATGGGGCAACGATCATTATCTTTTTGTCAATTATGCTTGATTGGACGTTCTTGTAAAATAACTTGGTGAATACTTGCTTTGTTAGGTACGTCCTAGCAAGGTTTTGGTATGTCAAGTGTGAACAAGAATAATCCTATCTGTTTGTCGAGTCAAAGTCCATCACACTAAGTACAATGCCATCTTGGTCCTTTATACCTTGATGCATCTTACTTATGCATGTTATCAAACATAAGGTAAGTAGCCCTTTTAAAATCCTAATCCTTGATAAGCAAATCATCATCATCTCTAATAAAGTCTCGTTAGATCATGGACTTGTTGGATCCTCTTGTCATCATCTCATTTTCGCACTAACATAACATCACCAATGCATCCATTGTGCATCCACAAACCATCATTATTTTGCACATCATCTCACATGCATAATCATCATCATAATATAGATCTATTAGTCTAAGCATCTACATAAATCATACATTTGCATAATCATAGCATATCGCATCATCATCTCATTTGCATCATCATCGTAATCATCCATACCATCCATTTTGAACCTCTTTATTGCGAGATCGACCCTCAAATCAAATCTTTTTGCTCGATCTCTCGAGGGGGCAATGTACTAGTGTACTTCTTTCTGCTAGGGAATCCAAAAAATTAGAATTTTTTTGAATTTTGATCATGGCAAGTTTATTCTTTGAACCAACGCAACAAGTACATTGCTTCAAAGAGGGGCAAAATGTAGACACACAAAATTGGCATAATGCATTCAACTAGGTCATATTCATCCATTCGGAAAATAAATCAAGTTTATTTATCAATCTCCTAAAGTCATCAGTTTAAATCAAATAAATCATCTTGATCCCATCACCCTCTTTTTAATTAAATAAATCAACCCTTTTATTTAATTAAATCCCAAATGCATTCTCCATCCTTTTTGGTTTAAATAAATCAAATATTTGAGTCAAATTGGTCAAAATCACCTAATCATCATTAAGCTAACCTAATCCTGATTAAACTAACCTATCTACCCATCACATCCTCTAGATAATCCCACTTGCACAAATTTATTAAAATCCTTATTTTCTTTCAACATGGCATTTATGAGGAATATTCCCTCAAGTTTGAATTCAAAATCAAGTGGACATGCACATCCAACAAAGCAATTAATGTCTCTTACATGTCCCTTGCACAAGTCAAACTAAGCATTAACTCTCAAATTCAAATTTGAAATTTCCCTCTCTTGGGCACATTTCCCAAATCTTGCACATCCCTCAACCTATGACATGATGACAAGTGGCCTCTTTTCATTGGCTTGTTTTTGATCCCACATTGCTCCCTCTTGAGCACTCTTATCATTTGAGAATCTACAAATAGAGGCTTCATCCTTCAACAAATCCTAAACAATCTCCACAATCTTTGTATCTCATCTACAACTCCTATGCAAAGTCACTCTCTTCATTTGAGAACCAATTTTTCTCATCTTATTATCATCATCTAGCCTATCTATCAAGGATTGGGAAAGTGCTATTTTTAACAATAGTATCAATCCACTATGAGATAAAGTTGATTCATGTTGTTTGTATGCTCATTTAGTTTTTCTTGCTATTTTAATAGCTTATTTAACATATCTAACATGTTTCATTATTTCATAGGGATGTTGATTATTAGTTTGGTTTCAAAATGCTAACCATTTGCAGATTTTCAACATCCATAGGTTTCAAATGAAATATTTTAGATTGAATATAGTTTAGTGGAAACCATTGTGTTACCAACACTTTTATTGGAAGAAATTGTGACAAAGGTTTGGAATTTTAATGATACAATACTGGATTAAAAATTGAGCCTTTTATTCATAAAAAAAATGCTACTCAAAATTTGTATATATCATTTGAGTGAATAGCTAACTTGAGAAGGAAATGGCCATCATCCTCCTCCATTTCAACCCCTCTAAAATATTATCTTTCAAATATATTTGGGAAATAACTAAAAGATCTATAAATAGATCCATGAGGTGATATAAGAATTTTTTTCATTTTGAAGGTGTTGTGTTCAACTAAAAATGCACCTCATGCTATTTATTTTTGTTATGTCATATGCCTACTTACAAACTTGTATTCATGAAGGATATGTATAAGAGGGATGACATAACTAAACTTTATGGTTTATAACTTGTAGCCTCCAAATTTAAATTCTTTCCTCTCTCACAAACTATGCCATGTACTTATCTTAACCACCTTATCCTCAATTTTTAGACTTTCTTGATAATGAAAATATAGCACAAGCTTTTATTTTTTCAAATTTGAATGATTGATAAAAATAATAACTCATTTTGATCCTTTTGTATTTAAAATACATTAAAGGTTGCAAAGTTTAATTTATCCTTACACCTCATACTACATATAAAGTATTATCAAGGACATAAATAATAGTGACCTCATTTAAATCCCACACATATTTTTTCTAAAATAAGACCTCACAAACCCCACATTATTATGCCTAAGAGGTGTTTATAAATGGAAAAATAGAGTTTGAAGTTTGTGTACATAAAAAAAAAAACAAGGAGAAGATTAGATAATAATATAGTGATAATATAATAATATAATATCAATATAATAAAAATGAAATAAAAAAGCAAGGAAAAATAAGCTAAGCTAAGATAAGATGAGAGAATGAGATAATACTATTAGAATACAATATAATATATATTAACAAAAATAATAATTGAATAACAAAATAATAATAATATAATAACAATAATATAATGTAATGATAAAATTAATATAAGCATACACCTTAGAAAATGATATCTCCTAGCGTTTATTACATATATTTCTCTAAATATAGTTATGCCAGTATCCCTTTTTCCTTAAACAAATGTTATCTTCTCTATCAAACCTAGACTTTTAAGAGATATTTAGAAGATTGAAAAGACTATAATTATTTTAAAAAAAACTTGTTTCTTTTTCACTATTGAAAATACTTTTTAATAACATTATTAAAATTCATATAAATCTCTTTCTTGCATATATCTTTTTCCTTTAAAGTGACTTTTTATTTCTCTTTAAGATATAAATTCCAACTTCCACACAAAAATATTCTCTATAAAAATTAAATTCAGCCAAAAACTAATTTCATATATTTAATTTCACAATTTAATTTGAATATTATGCACACTTTTAAAATTTGTAGGTTTTCCTCTTTCAAGTTGATATAATCTCTTGCCTTCCATTTTTTTACCCACTCAAACAAGACCATTATAAAATAAAAATCAAATAAAAAATAATAATAAAAGATTTAAATATATAAATGATAAGGAACACATAGCCATGACTGTTGCAAATATCTACATATTTTTAACAATCATTTCTCTTATAAAAACTCGCTATTAATTATTTAATACAAATAATAAATTATTACAGTAACAGTAATATTAACTACAAACACATTCTAGCTTATACAAAGACACCTATCACAGAGTACTTTGCTTAACTAGGATATTCAGTAGCGAGCCTCCATTTAGGGCAGGCAAACAACGTATTTTTTTCTGGGGACAGTTATTCCAAACTCTTCCGCCATATCTACCTCGCCCTCCACAGTCCAATCAAAGCAGTGAAGCAGGTGAGCGAGTGCCAACTCACTAATAGAAAGACCCATGGAGATCCCAGGGCATCCTCTTCTTCCTGTTCCGAAGGGCAGCAAATCGAAGTCCTGACCTCTCACATCCTTATTGCTGCCCATAAACCGCTCGGGCTTGAACTGATGAGCATCTTTCCAAACGTTTTCATCCCTTCCCATCGCCCACACATTCACATACACTCTCGTCTTTGGTGGAATGAAATATCCTCCGACGCTGCACCCTTCCATCGACTCGTGCGGAAGGAGCAGAGGAACCGGCGGATGAAGTCGAAAAGTTTCTTTTACCACGCATCTCAAGTAGTCCAGCTTTATAACATCGCTCTCCTTTATTCTGCGATTTCTTCCCACTGCAGATTCCATCTCTTGCTGCGCTCGTGCCAGCGTTGCAGGATTCCTCAGCAATTCACTCATTGCCCACTCTAGCAATGTCACCGATGTTTCCATTCCTGCGCTTAACATATCCTGCACAAAGATAATATATTTCCTGAAGTTTACACATATTTCATCCGGTGATAGTCAAAAACAAAATAGTTTAAAACAATATGTAATCAGATTTGTGAAAGCCAAGACAGCCTTAATTCTCAGACTTACCAAGATCATGGCTTTGATTGTGGGTCGTGAGATTCTCTAGCTCTCCGTTTCTGCCATGCTGAGCAGCACGTCTACCATGTCCTTAACACGATCTTCGTTCGGCTTTCCGTTATCCAATCTCCGATTGATGTGCTCTTCGATTACTTTTTCAGCAAATCCGTCGAATATTTTGTGAACGGCCTGCATGCGACGACGGAATCCTTGCAAGTCGAGCCAGTTGAGAGAAGGAATGAAATCGCCAATGCAAAATGCGCCGGCCACAGCAAAGATCTCTTCAATCATTTGTTTGAAGCCATGATCTCCGTTCAAGTCGTTGTCGGAGTACGTCCTGCTGGCAAACATTCTGCAGGTAATATTTTGTGTGAGGGAGGAGAGTCTCTTCTTCACATCCACAGTCTGTGCTCCGTACCCACTTTCCTGCCAGATGGAGTCAATCATGGCAGACACTTCTTCCTCTCTCACGAAACTGAAAGAATCCATTCTCTTAACTGTGAACAGCTCCACCGTCAACAGCTTTCTCATCTGCCTCCAGTACGCTCCATAGGGGCTAAACGCCACGTCTTTATGATCGTAGCATATGTATTTACCCAGTGTACAGTTTGGTCTGGTTGCAAAGACCAAATCATGGGTTTTGAGGAACTCTTTTGCCATGACAGGCGAAGACACTACAACGGTAGGGACGGAGCCCAAGCGAAGAAACAGAATGGATCCGTATTTCTTTGCTAGGGCTGCGAGAGCCTGATGAGGAAGGTTTCCCAAGAGAGGGAGATTTCCTAAGACAGGCCATGGACGTGGTCCGGGGGGCAATTTTAATTTGTTACCATTGCTCTTCAGCTTATACAGAAGGCAGTAGAGGAGAAAGAAGATTACAAATCCCAGGAAGCGATTCAGCAATTTCATGCTGTTGTTGCTGCGAGAAAAGGGAAATCCGCAAGCCTGCAATCAATGGAAACCTACAAACGGACCCTTTTAATATTGCGGATAAGGTTTACCACAGCACCACGACACAATGGCTAGCCAATAATAAAATCTGTAAAATAGATTCTGAATTCTAACCACAAGGCAAACAACGATCTGCACGTAAGTTAACCCCACAAATAAATCCCCGAATTACATGTGATTTTTGGTATATTTTTTGCGAGCCATTTGGTTTCATAGACATGTAAATTTTTGGAAAATTAATCTCAGAAGCAGATAATGTGATAAAATCAATCAATATTTAAAGAGAATTAATGGCAAGCACGTTAGCAGTTACGTAACATAAGATTTTTTTCTTTTTAAATGAATAGATATGAAAATGAATGTAATAATTTATTATTATTTTAAATAATATAAATAATAATAATAAATTTTAGATGCAAAATTTCTTCAACGCAGCTGATCTCGTCACATTAAAATTTAAATAAAATAAGAAAAGTATTTTTGGCATTATCGATAAAGAATGATGCTGTAGAAAAAGGGTCCGGCGGAGGAGTATTATTTTCTTCTAAAAACTTATAAATAACTTAGAAGAATTCATTTTTAATTTTGAAATTTAAAAAATGTCTAATCAGAAATAAGTAGTAGTAAGTGTGAAGAAGTTTGGATTATAAAATTTATTATTTTATATTTGATTTAAAACTAAATTTTATATTGTTAGATGAATTTATAATATAATTAGTGTATTATCATGTTTTTATGATATTTTTTAATTATGTTATTTTCTTAGTAATTAGTAAGAACATTTTGGTGAATGAATGTTATAAATATTTGTGTCTTGTCCATCATTTAATAGTATATTTAGATCTTATTATTTATTTTTAAAAATATTAAGAATGTGTTTATTTAAGAGAATTTAGATGATTCCATAAAATAAAATAAAAATAACTTTGAAATTATAGTTTACTAATATTGATGATCATCTCCAAACATAGTGAAGAGTGATATTTCAAGTATTTAGTTCAAGACGTTATAACTTTTTTAAATAACATATATTTGTCAATTAATATTTTTCAAGACACATTATGTGAAGAATACCAATAAAAATGTAATATTATTACAATTAAAAGAAACTATAGACTTGTGATCTACTTTTGTGCTATATACATAGTTCTACATGTGTCATTTGTAATGAAAAAATCTTAATAAACATGTACAATAGAAATAATGAATCTACAATCTCAAAAAAAAATAGAATAATGAGAAATAAAGACAATACATAGTATTTTCACCTAGAACAATCTATTTGGGTTAAAATCCCAACATACTAAAAAAATCCACTATTGTGAAAATTCAACCAGTCTCCAATTTATTAATGGACATCTCTTGTTACACTCTTTAAGCTTGTGTTGATGTAAATAGGCATATTGAAGTTAATTTTACACATTGTATGAAATCATGGAAAAGATGAAAATGATTGATTTAAACCATAGTAAAAAATAGAAAGTGCCCAAAATTAAACAATTTAAAAAAATACTTATGTAATTTTCAAATCAACTAGCAAGGTTGATCCTATTGTAAGTATTAAACATAAAAAGTACACAACACTTATATAAGATAATGATTTCTTGAAAGAATTTAAGTTTTAATGTTCATTTAATATGAAATTCATTATTATAATATTATGATGTGTTGGTGTAATGAAAACACTAAAATAATATTTTTGGTCATGTTGTCAATGACAAGTTGTGTTTTTCTTACAAGTAGTTGGAGTCAAATCATGAAATCAATTTAACTGAGGTGAATATCACTTAAAGTTTTAATTTTAATTAAAAAAGGTGTCTGATAAGGTGAGGTGGTTGGAGTGTAGAACATTTGATCAAAGTTGTGAATGATATCTCTTTTAAATCTATTCTTCTAATAATTTATGACAAGGTCATTCATCAAATCATCATAAACATGATGAGGCACAAAAAAAAGGATATCTATTTCAGTACTATATTATCAATAAAATCAATTAAAATGCATTGTTTGAAGAAAAACATGCTTTGGAAGAATTTAGTTTGATATAGTCTTACACTTTTTATTTTTATTTTGAGAAAAACATATTTTGCATGAATTTAATTTTTAAATACTATGATCTCAATGTAGAGTAAAAACATTCTTATATTTGTCATTAAAATACTTCAAATTTACTTATTAAAAAAATTGTAAACAAACCACCTCTTTAGTAGTTGTATTTTAATGAATTATGAGGTGTTATTATTATTTTAAATATTGATACCTAAATATATTATCTTTGGTTATGTAACCTTAATCCTTTTAAATACATTTCTCTCAGATGTACAATCTACTTCTTTTATAACAAAATAAATACAAAATCTAGTCCTTATTCTCATTTATGTTCTGAAGCATTAACTAAAATGAATTAGTTACTACTAATATTCCACTATAGTGTTAAACTAGTTGCTAAATACATATTCAATCATCTTGTCACAAACAATTCTAACTGTACATGTATATTAGTTTCATAAAATTCTAATTTGAATGATTTGCACAATCAATGTTAATGCATATAAAGTAGTATTATAGTCATTATCCTTGTAGTCTCTATTAAAAAATGAGAAAATGAGATAAAGTAATCTAAAGAAAAATTGTTTATATCAATAGGTCTCTAATACTTCAATTCAAAATTAAGAACAAAAATGTTATGTGTAATAATAAAAATATTAGATTTTAGAGAAACCATTATTTATTAAATAATAATTTAATAAAGAAATATTAAATTACTTACCTAGTGCTTATTATCTTACTTTCCCTTACAAACAAACTATATTATCCATCCTCTTATTGGTGATTGATCATACCAAAAGTATTCACATATGTTTCCATATTTTTATTAAAATATTTCATTCTCTAAATCATAATTGAAAATAGACGAACCATAATAATCATGAAGATGAACAAGTGATAGGGGTATATATTTGCCAACATCTAGTAGATTTCTTATTTTTAATGTTAATCCTTACCTCACACAACACAATTGAGCATATCCAATTTTATTTTTAGCATATGTTAGATTATTTTCATTTTAGACAATAGGGGTGTCCCCCTAACCCAACCTAGTGGCCCAACAACCCATACCTTGGGATTTTAGGGGAAATGTCCATTCCTATACCCTGGGTTAGTAGAGTAGGAACTGGCACACAAGATAACTGACCCTTTCCTTATTCCCACTACGAAGTAGAGTCAAACCTGTGACCTTGAGGAATGCAAACCCTAAAGCCCTAGCCAACTATGCTACAAGTGAGGGCTTCATATGGTTGATTATTAAAGCCTTAAAATGACCTTGACAAGTAGATTCTAATACTCTCAAAATATTATGGTGAATAATTATAAGTATTATTTAGATACCCTTTCTAGTAAAATATTTCTATATCTTCCTTTGATCACATTCTATAATGTTATTTCAAGAATTCGAAGAGATAGAAAAAATGTCTAGACATTACTAAAACCATTCACAAAATGTATTTTTAGTGATTTAAATATTTAAAAGTATAAATTATTACTTGAAGATGAGGAGGTAAATATGATCATAACATGTACACATGCCCATTGATATCTTGACCAGTGCTACTCAAATTAGTGTACGTGTGACATCAATCTTGGAAAAATTTATGAAAGTATGAAACAAATTACAAAGAAACCATTTAGATTAGGAGGTTCAATCTTTATTTGATTTTCAACAAACTCTAAAAATTAAATTATAAGAGAAAAGGAGAGTGAGAATTGAATAGAATACAAAAAAAAAACATATTGAAATGAGGGTGATTCACTTGAAAAAAAAAATTTGCATCACATTATTGATATAGAATTAAATATTCAATGAAAACAACAAAAGAGTGACTACAAAAATGAAGTGAAAGAAGCAATAGATACTGTGACTAGGTGAAAATATTGTTCGTGAAACGAGCAACAACAAGAAATGTACAAAAAAACAATAATATCACCTAACAATTTATAATATGGTTTATAAATTGTAGCCTCCAAATTTACATTATTTCCTCTCACAAACTATTCCATGTACTTATGTTAACCATCTTATGTTCAATTTAAAGACTTTCTTGATAATGAAAATATAGCACAAGATTTTATTTTTTCAATTTTGAAAGATGGACAAAATAATAACTAATTTGGATCCTTTTGTATTTAAAATAAATTAAAAGAAAAAATGTATTTATCCTTATACCTCATACTACATATAAAATATTATCAAGGACATAAATAATAGTGTCCTCTTTTAAATCCCACACACAATTTTTCTAAATAAGACCTCAAAAATCTAACCTTATTACATCAAGAGGCATTTATCAATGACAAAATGGAGTTTGAAAGTTTTTGTGTATGATTCAATCAAAAAGTGGGGATAAGATAAGATAATAATATTATGATAAAAATATAATAATATATTAACAAAAGTAATAACAATAGAATAATAAAAAATAATGATAATAATAATAATAATAATAATAATAATAATAATAATAATAATAATAATAATAATAATAATAATAATAATAATAACAAGAATGAGAACCAGAACCAGAACCAGAACGATAACGATAATGATAATGATAATGATAACGATAACGATAAAAATAACGATAACAATAACGATAACAATAACAATAACAATAACAATAACAATAACAATAACAATAACAATAACAATAATAATAACAATAACAATAACAATAACTCTTAATGTTTTCTATATATATTTGTCTAAATATAGATATGCTAGTATCCCTTTTTCCTTAATCAAATATTATCTTCTCTCTCAAATCTTGACAATAACAATAACAATAACAATAACAATTACAATTAATGTTTTCTATATATATTTGTCTAAATATAGATATGCTAGTATCCCTTTTTCCTTAATCAAATATTATCTTCTCTCTCAAATCTTGACTTTTAAGAGATATTTAAAAGATTGATAAAACTATAGATTTAATTTAATTTAATTTTTTAAATTGCTTATTTTTCACTATTCCAATTAAAAGCATTACCAAAATCCATATGAATCTCTTGCTCACACATTTCTTTTTTCCTCTAAAATTGATCTTTTTCTCTTTAAGGTGTAAATTCGCACTTCTAAACAAGGAACATTATCTATAAAAATTAAATTCAGTCACAAATTAATTTTCATCCAACATTTCAATTATAATGTCTCAAATTATCTAATTTCACAATTTAATTTTACATGCATTTCACTATTTATACATATACAATCTTATTTAGACAAACATATACAAATAGTTAAAAAAAAAACACAAACAATACTATATTTAGACATTCTATTTTGATTACATGACTGTTATAAATATCTGCATATCTTTTACAACCATTTCTCTTATAAAAACTCTATTAATTATTCAACACAAACAATAAATTATTACAGTAACACTATTGTTAACTAAAAACACACACTCTAGCTTATAAACCTAACAAAGACACCTATCACATAATACTTGCTTGACTAGGATATTCAGTAGCGAGCCTCCATTTAGGGCAGGCAAGCAGCGGATTTTTTCTGGGAACAGTTAATCCATACTCTTCCGCCATATCTACCTCGCCCTCCACATTCCAATCAAAGCAGTGAAGCAGGTGAGCGAGTGCCAACTCACTAATAGAAAGACCCATGGAGATCCCAGGGCATCCTCTTCTTCCTGTTCCGAAGGGCAGCAAATCGAAGTCCTGACCTCTCACATCCTTATTGCTGCCCATAAACCGCTCGGGCTTGAACTGATGAATATCTTTCCAAACATTTTCATCCCTTCCCATCGCCCACACATTCACATACAGTCTCGTCTTTGGTGGAATGAAATATCCTCCGACGCTGCAGCCCTCCATTGACTCGTGTGGAACGAGCAGAGGAACTGGCGGATGAAGTCGAAAAGTTTCTTTTACCACGCATCTCAAGTAGTCCAGCTTCATAACATCGCTCTCCTTTATTCTGCGATTTCTGCCCACTGCAGATTCCATCTCTTGTTGGACGCGTGCCAGCGTTAGAGGATTCCTCAGCAATTCACTCATTGCCCACTCTAGGAATGTCACTGATGTTTCCATTCCCGCGTTTAACATATCCTGCACACAGATAATATATTTCCTGAAGTTTATACACATTTCCCCTGGTGATAGTAAAAAACAAAATAGTTTAAAACAATATGTAATCAGATTTGTGAAGGCCAAGACAGCCTTAATTGTCAGACTTACCAAGATCATGGCTTTGATTGTGGTTCGTGAGATTGTCTCGCTCTCCTTTTCCGCCATGCTGAGCAGCACGTCTACCATGTCCTTAACACGATCTTCCTTCGGTTTTCCATTATCCAATCTACGATGTGCTCGTCGATTACTTTTTCAGCAAATCCATCGAATATTTTGTGAACAGCCTGCATGCGACGACGGAATCCTTGCAAGTCGAGCCAGTCGAGAGAAGGAATGAAATCGCCAATGCAAAATGCGCCTGCCACAGCAAACATCTCTTCAACCATTTGTTTGATGCCATGACCTCCGTTCAAGTCGTTGTCGGAGTACGTCCTGCTGGCAAACATTCTGCAGGTAATATTTTGTGTGAGGGAGGAGAATCTCTTCTTCACATCCACACACAGCGCTCCGTGCCCGCTTTCCTGCCAGATGGAGTCAATCATGGAAGACACTTCTTCCTCTCTCACGAAACTGAAAGAATCGTTTCTCTTAACTGTGAACAGCTCCACCGTCAACAGCTTTCTCATCTGCCTCCAGTACGCTCCATAGGGGCTAAACCCCACGTCTTTATGATCATAGCATATATATTTCCCCAGTGTACAGTTTGGTCTGGTTGCAAAGACCAAATCATGGGTTTTGAGGAACTCTTTTGCCATGGCAGGCGAAGACACCACAACGGTAGGAACAGAGCCCAAGCGAAGAAACACAATGGAACCGTATTTCTTTGCCAGGGTCGCGAGAGCCTGATGAGGAAGGTTTCCCAAGAGAGGGAGATTTCCTAAGACAGGCCATGGACGTGGTCGGGGGGGCAATTTTAATTTGTTACGATTGCTCTTCAGCTTATACAGAAAGCAGTAGAGGAGAAAGAAGATTACAACTCCTAGGAAGCGATTCAGCAATTCCATGCTGTTGTTGCTGCGAGAAAATGGAAATCCGCAAGCCGGCAATCAATGGAAACCTACAAACGGACCCTTTTAATTAATATTGTCGATAAAGTTTACCCCCACACCACGACACAATGGCTAGCCAATAAAAAATCTGTAAAATAGGAGGAGACGTTGCTTTCCTGTCATTGTAGGTTCTGAATTCTGACCACAATGCAATTAACGATCTGCACGTAAGTGAACCCCACAAATAAATTCCCAAATTACATGTGATTTTCGGTAGATTTTTGCGAACCATTTGGTTTCATAGACATGTAATCTTTTGGAAAATTAATCTCAAAATCAGATAATGTGATAAAAACTAGTAATATTTAAAGAGAATTAATTGCTAGCACGTTAGCATTACGTGCCATAAGAATTTTTTTTTTAAAAATGAATAGATATGAAAATGAAAGTAATAATTTATTATTATTTTAAATAATATAAATAATAATAATAAATTTTAGATGCAGCATTTCTTCAACGCAGCTGATCTCGTCACATTAAAATTTAAATAAAATAAGAAAAGTATTTTTGGCATTATCGATAAAGAATGATGCTGTAGAAAAAGGGTCCGGCGGAGGAGTATTATTTACTTCTAAAAACTTATAAATAACTTAGAAGAATTCATTTTTAAATTTGAAATTTGAAAAATGTCTCATCAGAAATAAGTAGTAGTAAGTGTGAAGAAGTTTGGATTATAAAATTTATTATTTTATATTTGATTTAAAACTAAATTTTATATTGTTAGATGAATTTATAATATAATTAGTGTATTATCATGCTTTTATGATATTTTTTAATTATGTTATTTTCTTAGTAATTAGTAAGAATATTTTGGTGAATGAATGTTATAAATATTTGTGTCTTGTCCATCATTTAATAGTATATTTAGATCTTATTATTTATTTTTTTAAATATTAAGAATGTGCTTATTTAAGAGAATTTAGATGATTCCATAAAATAAAATAAAAAGAACTTTGAAGTTATAGTTTACTAATATTGATGATCATCTCCAAACACAGTGAAGAGTGATATTTCAAGTATTTAGCTCAAGAAGGACAAATTTATAACTTTTTTAAATAACATATATTTGTCAATTAATATTTTTCAAGACACATTATGTGAAGAATACCAATAAAAATGTAATATTATTACAATTAAAAGAAACTATAGACTTGTGATCTACTTTTGTGCTATATACATAGTTCTACATGTGTTATTTGTAATGAAAAATTCTTAATAAACATGTACAATAGAAATAATGAATTTACAATCTAAAAAAAATAGAATAATGAGAAATAAAGACAATACATAGTATTTTCACCTAGAACAATCTATTTGGGTTAAAATCCCAACATACTAAAAAAATCCACTATTGTGAAAATTCAACCAGTCTCCAATTTATTAATGGATATCTCTTGTTACACTCTTTAAGCTTGTGTTGATGCAAATAGGCATATTGAAGTTAATTTTACACATTGTATGAAATCATGGAAAAGATGAAAATGATTGATTTAAACCATAGTAAAAATAGTAAGTGCCCAAAATTAAACAATTTAAAAAAATACTTATGTAATTTTCAAATCAACTAGCAAGGTTGATCCTATTGTAAGTATTCAACATAAAATGTACACAACACTTATATACGATAATGACTTCTTGAAAGAATTTAAGTTTTAATGTTCATTTCATATGAAATTCATTATTATAGAATTATGATGTGTTGGTGTAATGAAAACACTAACATAATATTTCTGGTCATGTTGTCAATAAGAAGTTGTGCTTTTCTTTCAAGTAGTTGGAGTCAAATCACGAAATCAATTTAACTAAGGTGAATATCACTTAAAGTTTTAATTTTAATTAACAAAGGTGTGTGATAAGGTGAGGTGGTTGGAGTGTCGAATACTTGATCGAAGTTGTGAATGATATTTCTTTTAAATCTATGCTTTTAATAATTTATCACAACGTCATTCATCAAAGCATCATAAACATGATGAAGCAAAAAAACAAGGATATCTATTTCAGTACTATATTATCAATAAAATCAATTGAAATGCATTATTTGAAGAAAAACATGCTTTGAAAGAATTTAGTTTGATATAGTCTTAAAATTTTTATTTTTATTTTGAGAAAAACATATTTTGCATGAATTTAATTTTTAAATACTATGCTCTCAATGTAGAGTAAAAACGTTCTTAAATTTGTCATTAAAATACTTCAAATTTACTTATTAAAAAAATTGTAAACAAACCACCTCTTTAGTAGTTGTATTTTAATGAATTATGAGGTGTTATTATTATTTTAAATATTGATACCTAAATATATTATCTTTGGTTATGTAACCTTAATCCTTTTAAATACATTTCTCTCAGATGTATAATCTACTTCTTTTATAACAAAAAAAATACAAAATCTAGTTCTTGTTCTTATTTATGTTCTGAAGCAGTAACTAAAATGAATTAGTTACTACTAATCTTCCACTATAGTGTTAAACTAGTTGCTAAATACACATTCAATCATCTTGTCACAAACAATTCTAATTGTACATGTATATTAGTCTCATAAAATTCTAATTTGATTGATTTGCACAATCAATGTTAATGCATATAAAGTAGTATTATAGTCATTATCCTTGTAGTCTCTATTAGAAAATGAGATAAAGTAATCTAAACAATTTTTTTTTATATCAATAGGTCTCTAATACTTCAATTCAAAAATAAGAACAAAAATGTTATATGTAATAATAAAAATATTAGAGTTTAGAGAAACCATTATTTATTAAATAATAATTCAATAAAGAAATATTAAATTACTTACCTAGTGCTTAGTATCTTACTTTCCCTTACAAACAAACTATATTATCCATGCTCTTATTGGTGATTGATCATACCAAAATTATTCACATAGGCTTCCATATTTTTATTAAAATATTTCATTTTCTAAATCATAATTGAAAATAGAAGAATCATAATAATCATGAAGATGAACAAGTGATAGGGGTATATATTTGCTAACATCTAGTGGATTTCTTAGTTTTAATGTTAATCCTTACCTCACACAACACAATTGAGCATATCCAATTTTTATTTTAGCATATGTTAGATTATTTTTATTTTAGACAACAGGGGTGTCCCCGCAACCCAACCTAGTGGCCCAACAGCCCATACCTTGGGTTTTTAGGGGAAAAGTTCATTCCTATACATTGGGTTAGTAGAGCAGGAACTGGCACACAAGATAACCAACCCTTTCCTTTTTCCCACTACAAAGCGGATTTGAACTTGTGACCTTGAGGAATGAAAACCCAAAAGCCCCAGCCAACTCTGCTACAAGTGGGGGCTTCATATGTTTGATTATTAAAGCCTTAAAATGACCTTGACAAGTAGATTCCAATACTCTCAAAATATTATGGCGAATAATTATAAGTATTATTTAGATACCCTTTTCTAGTAAAATATTTCTATATCCCCCTTTGATCACATTCTATAATGTTATTTGAAGAATTCAAAGAGATAGAAAAAATGTCTAGACATTACTAAAACCATTCACAAAATGTATTTTTAGTGATTTGAATATTTAAAAGTATAAATTATTACTTGAAGATGAGGAGGTAAATATGATCATAACATGTACACATGTCCATTGATATCTTGAACAGTCTTACTCAAATTAGTGTACGTGTGGACATCAATCTTGGAAAAAATTATGAAAGTATGAAACAACTTACAAAGAAACCATTGAGATTAGGAGGTTCAATCTTCATTTAATTTTCAACGAACTCTCAAAATTAAATTATAAGAGAAAAGGGGAGTGAGAATTGAATAGAATACAAAAACAAAACATATTGAAATGAGGGTTATTCACTTGGAAAAAAAACATTTGCATCATATTATTGATATATAATTAAATAGTCAATGAAAACAACAAAAAAATGACTACAAAAATGAAGTGAAAGAAGCAATAGATATTGTGACTAGGCGAAAATACTGTTCCTCAAACGAGCAGCAACAAGAAATGTACAAAAACAATAAAATCACCTAACGCCTCAAGATTAGCCTAGTTAGATTCAAAACAAAATATGATAACAAGAGAAGCTAATTATACCTTGTCTTGAATCGATCCTTTCGTTGGCCATTGATGGTTGATTTTGTGTATGCTCCTTGAATGACAAAAGATGTTGATATGAGATGCAAGATGGATGAGAAATGAATGAAAATGGTATGATGGATGCAAAGAATGCAAGTTTTTAGCTAAGTATGGCTCAAATGAAAATTTTGCAAGAGTTTGGTTAGCACAATGATCAACCCCCTAAATGAGAGAAAAGAGGGGGTATTTATAGAGGAAGTGAATTCTCTAGGGAATTCAATGGTTGAGATTAAATCAACAAGGCCAAGATGAAGGGCTATGGTGAGTTGAGAACTCACAAGCCCTCACATCTTGACATGTGGAATGTGAGATGGCTGAGAAGTGGTGATGTGTAAATGAGGTGGAAGGAGGGTACATGACGTGGAGGAACGACATGTACCTTGAAAGTACATTGAGAGATGCGAAGATTCCTTGGAGGAATAAAAAGTGAATTTAAAATTCACATGATTGGGGAATCTTGTGGATAAGAAAAGGTTCCAAAGGAAGGGGTAGAAAGTACCTTGGATAAGACAAGGTGCCTAAAAAGGTAAGCACTTGTCACATGTGACTTGATGTGACAAGTCAAAGATTCCATGGGGAAGAGTTCACATGTGACTTGATGTGACAAGTCAAAGATCACATGGGGAATAGAAAAATGATTTTAATATTCCTTGGAAGGATAAAAGAAATTAAAAATTCCTTGGGAAAATGATTAGGCTAGTTGATGAAGGATTAGAGGGTTAGGTGACTAAAAGAGATTAGAGGCCAACTTGCAAAAGTTGAAGGATGTGACACATCCTAATCAAGGATTAAGCATGTGCACATCCTAATGATGAGATTAGGAGAATAATTAGGATTAAGAAAGAGATGTGACATGTGAGGAATTAAATAAATGCCATATTTATTTAATTTATTTGATGAAAAGGGGGGATTAAAGAGTAAGGTATTTAATTATTTAACTACATACCTTAGGGATTTGGTAGAATTAAGGGTATTAATTAGATAATAGCAATATTATTTAATTAATGCTAATGAGAGGGTATTCAGACGAAGAGGGAAATTTTGGACAAATATAAGTTTCCAAATTTAGGTGTCTACATTTTTCCCCTCTTTGAGATGGTGTTACAAAGTAGTATCATTTCAAAGAAGATTAAAACATAGAACCCAAAAGAAGATGGTTAGATTGGAAAAGATTCCCTAGTTATCAAAGGAGTGACTAGGAAGGAAAAATGATGGGGGTGAAGATGAAGATTAGGGATGAAGGATGCCCCCTCGAGAGGACATGTAGGTTCAAGAGAGCATGGGTGTGCTCTTGAAATGGATGAAACGATAAAAGGGGAGATGATGAAGAGGATGCAAAGTGATGGCTAAGAGAGGATGATAAGTGAGAGGAGAATGGGAAGGGAGAGTGATGAAGGATGAATGGATGGGGGGGATTTTAATAGATGAGAGGATGAAGTGGGAGATGAAATGCAATCCAAACGCAATTTTCCATCTTTATGAGCATTGATTTTTTCTATATCATAGGACACGATACACCAAGGTATAAAGGACCAAGGCAGATTAGTATCTAATGCATAAAACAAACATAGCAAACAAGAAGGCTATCCCCACACCCAAAAGTCACGATGACCTTGGTCAGGCTAGGTATTGGGATAACCACAAGCACACAAAGATTCCCCAGCGTAACACAAGACTTTAGGGATCTTGGTGGGTACTACGTGGGACAACCGTGAAGACAACAATAAAGAAAAAAGATCAAGATATACCCCTATGTCGACTAGTCAAAGCACACCATGATATGATGGATCAAGGTGACCATGACAAGTGATGATAGGGAGCTCAAATGATAAACAAAATCCAAAAGCATCAAAATATCACAATCAATTTCAAACATCCTTTGTCATAGGATCAAGGGGATGGATGGGGTTGATGAGGTCTATTAGGAACGATGCATCCTGTTGACACCAAAGATGGATACTAAACTAAAAGATCAATACGACGTAGGATATTTGGAAGCGATTGGATCTGATGATACAAGTGGATCTTGTTTGTTAAGAACTAGCTAGATAAGGGCATAGTTTGATGATACGGCACAAGAGACATGACACAAGATAGGAGACTGACACATGCTAGCGACCTAGGGGCTCGGGGGTCAATCAAAGATTAGCCTTTCCTACGTGAAAGTGCAAAGCCCTTATAGTTCGCTAAAAGGTTGACGATAGACCATGATGGAGACCTCGATGGATGATAAAGATAGGATGGAAAAAAAGGAGAAAAGTGGACAATGAGGATTGATGATAGATGATAAAAGAGCCCCAGGGGTGGATCAAATGATCGACCTTGCCTATGTGAAAGCACAGGGGAAACGTAGTTCAAAAAAGGCCAAAAACACATGATGGATAAAAGATGATGAGATGACCAGGATAAGGGGATAAAAATATGGGACCGATACGATGAGACATGATAGACTTGTTGGATTGGATAGGATGATAGTGATGACACAAATCTTAGGGATGGGATAGTTATCCAAATCATCAAAATGAATTGGGATGATGATAGGATGGATAGATGAATGATGAGAAAGGATAGGAGATTGAAAAGATGTGCAATAGAATTAGAAGTGATGACAATAAGATAGATGACATGGGATTACGTGGGGAGTAGCCTATAGCTAGATTCCAATGACAAGGGATTATGAGATGGGATGAGGATAGAGATAAATAGATAGGAAGATAAGGATGGGGAGGTTAAAAGGATTGTGTGGAGGGGTTTGGAAGATAAGGATGGGGAGATGAAAAAGGATTAGCGGATTAAGGGATGAATGATATCTCCAAGGACTATATCACAAAGGAATAAGATGCCCCCACTCTAGATATCTCATATATAATGAGGCATGAGGGATGGAAGATGGGAAAATGAAGGAGATAACTAGAGGAGGATAGGATGGGTGACTATGGGATACAATAGAGCATGTATGAAGGGAATGTATACCAAGAGGTGTCCAAAGCATGCAAAGATAGGTGCCCCTATTTTTTATCAAGATCACAAGAAGGATGGAGGGACGAGAGATAAATGGGATATGATGGTAGGATGCGTAAGATAGGTGGGATGAAGGAAAAGGATGTAGTAGATATGTAGTAGGAAGATGTGTGCATAGCAGGAAGTATAGTAGGAAGCTACCCCCAAGTGTGAAAAAGGACAAATGGGGATTTACGTATGACCCCTGTTTCCCAGGTTTTCATCATTGGATGGATTATTTCTCTTTATTGTTTTATTTTTTTGATTTTTTTTTACTTTTTTGGAATTTTCTTGGACATTTGGATTTTTGGATAGAATGTGGATGGAGATGGATAAGGATAGGGAGGTGGATGAGTGGATGTGGAAGAAATGGGATAAAGAAATGGATGAAGGACCCAAGCATGAAAATCTATATGAAGTATTAAGAGCCCATGTTTGAAGTGACTATCAGATGTTGGTACAACCTTATTAGGATAAATGGATTATGCAAGAGGATGAATTAGAGGGATTTGATGGGGAACATATGTGGGATAATGAATGGAATGTTGGAAATGGTATGGATGGAATGATGGGGTGGGTGTGTGATGGGGTGGTGAGTTCAGGACCAACATTGGCACATGTGGTGGTGGATGTGAAAAGATAGGAGGATAAATGGATAAAAAATGTGGGGATAATGGAGGAGATGGGATAGTGAATTTTGGGACATAAGGACCCAAAATAGATTTAGGAGATGGAGGATGTGTATGATTGGCTTTAGGATTAGCAACTTTGGATGTTAAAAAAATTTCATTTGAAGGCATGACATCTTTTTTCTTTGGGATCCACATGGTTTTGAATTTTGCTTTGGTGGGCCTTTGTGGCCTACATATTTGATTTGGATTTTGTTTTTACTTCTCTTCACCATGTATTTTAGAGGGGACATGGGGAGCTTTAGATTCATGTGGATGGTTGGATTTATGCACTTTTTTCTTAGCATCCAAAGTGCTTTTAGTAGCAATGGGATGGTTTAGAGGAGATGGATGATGTGGAGCAATGGAGGTAGGATTATGAGGATTATGTGTAGATGGAGGATGTGTAGGTATGTGTATTTGTTGATCCTAATTTGAGGACATGCGAGAGGGATATTTATGATGGATGACATAGATAGGTGATGAATGGATGAAAGGATGAATAGGACTAGATGGAGGAGGTGATTTTGGGATATAAGGGCCCAAAACAAATGTAGTCGGTGGAGGGACATAAGGACCCAAAATGGATGGAGCAGATGAGGGAGGAATATGGATGGTTGTTCTAAGGTGATACGATGGAGGAGGAGGGATGAAAGTATATGGTCTAGTGGAGAAATGGGAAGAGCCTATATTTCTTTTGGAAGAGGCTCATTGAGGATGTTTAGAGGTTGTACCAACATCTTTAGATTGTGAGTCTTGGGAAATAGGTCCAAGGCCTTGCATACAAATTTGTTCTTTGACCTGGATGAGCTCTAAAATACCTTGCTCATGAAGGCCTAAACCTTTTCCTTGATAGTTCATGTTCTTGAGAATTCAATCCATGATAGGATTTTTGTTATTCTGAAAACATGATGCAAGTCCACTATTAGGCGGAGGATGATGGGTGGTATATATGCTGTGTTTTTCTTCTTCAAGGAGACCACCATGGAAGAATGTGAGAGTACCAAGGGGATATACAAGTGGTGAGGGGATAGTAGGTTTAGGCGATGATGGAGGATCAAGAAATGGAGATGGTGGGATAGCAACATCTTCTTGATCAGAAAGAGTGATTAGTAAGGGATTAGGAGAGGGATTAGGGGATATGATAGGATTTGGATTTGTGATTATAGGCGATAAGGGATCATGTAATGGAGATGGAGATAAGGGCTCATGAGATGGAGCGGTGGAATCTTGAGTGGCAAGGGGATCATGGGATTGAATGGATGGGGGACTATGATCTTGAGGTAGACTAAATGGGATTGTAGGGTCTTGATCTGGAGAAGGGGATATGTTGGTATGCTTTGGATAAAACTCTTGGAATGACTCATCTTGTGTGGATGGCAGGATGATAGAGTTTTGGAGGGACTCTTCAAGTTGGGGAGATGGAAGGATGGAGGATTTGAAGCATTCATCAGAATGTATTTCAGTGATACTAGGGGTAGGAGAAGTGAATTGGACTTGGGTGTCTTCGATGGATTGGGTGGATCTAGGAGTAGAAGATGGGTGTTCAATGGATTTGGTAGATGTGATGGTAGGAGATGGGGGCTCAGTGGATTCAGAGGATGTGATGGTAGGAGATGGGGGCTTAGTGGATTCAGAGGATGTGATGGTTTCAATGGTTTGAGTAGTGATAAGGGTGGTATCATCAATGATAGGTGTTGAGTGGAGAAGGCTCTCATCACTAATGACTGTGGATGATGAGTTGGGATGGCATGATTCCACAACTTCAAGGTGTGGAGTGGGAGATGTCTTCTTTGTTATAAGTCCTTGGAGAACTTGTGGAGTGAGAAAATTGAATACTCTAGGGTGAGATGGCGTGGTAGGAGTGAATGAAGGATTATGGATTGATGGGGGATTAGGAATAGGGATTGGTGGATTAGGATTAGATGGGGGAATGAGATTGGATGCAGGATTGGGAATAGATGGGGGATTAAGATTAGATGAAGGGCTAAGATAGGGGTATTGGAATGGTGAATTAAGACAAGAGGATATGGGTTGTGGATTGTAGTAAGGATATTGGGGTGGTGGATTAGGATGGGAAGATTGAGATGGTGGATTGAGATAGGGAGATGTGGATGATGGATTAGGATAAGAAGATGTGGATGTTAGATTAGGGTAAGTTGATGGGGGTGTAGGTTTAAGATAAAAATTTGTGGATGTGGGATTAGGATAGGTTAGTTGGTATGGAGGATTAGGATAAGGGGACATGGATGGGGGATTGTGATAGGGATACTAGGATGGTAGATTAGGATAAGAGGATGTGGGTTTTGGATGAGAGGATGATGTAGATGAAGGATATGAAAAATATACGGATGGGGAAGGTAATGAATATCCCTTGTCAAAGGTATCATAAGGAGTGTGAGTAGGCATGGATGAAGAGATAAGGGGGTAGCTACAAGGGGTGATTGGATTTTGGAAAGCGGGTGGAGAAAGTTTACAAGTGATGATAGCGTCAAGGGGATATGTGTCATATTCTTCTTTATCGACAAGACTTTCATTATTGTCGCTGACGCAATTAGGGTTTCCCTTGACTACTATTGATGGAGGATAAGGATTCATGATGATAAAAGGATAAATATGATGGATCAAAGATTTTGGATGGAAACGGACTAAAGCTCGAGTCAGGATTTAGGTTAAGCTCAGATCAAGATTGGATTAAAGCTCAGGTTAGGATGATTAGATGCTGCGATGTGATTGATTTTGATGATTGGATTTGATTACCAAAGGATGACTACGACATTGAATCTACTTCAGATGGAAGTAGATTGATTGGGTCGAAAGTGATTGGATAAGGATGTGATTGGATTAGATTGGATAAGATCGATCGATGAGATGATTGATAAGATCAAATAATGGATCAAATAGGATGACGAAAGGGACTATAAACCCCATTTAGAGATTACCCTAGGTGACTTAGGATAAATGGATGATTGCAGCACTAAATCCACTTTGAGATTGAAAGTGGATTGATTGGGCTGACGATGATGATTAACTTATGATGAATGACAATCCTAAGTAGATGTTGATGATGACAAGCAGATCAGACACTTTGGTCAATTTGGGTAATAAACTGAAACGAAGTTCAGGGGATTTGGATGGGGAGAACAATGATCTAATTGGAGGAACAAATGATAAAAATGCATGAACAAATACTTAAAATGAGTAAACGATTGATCAGAACAGATGAATGACTACTCAGAATGAGTAAATGACTACTCACAACGGATGAATGATTCTCAGAACGATAAGATGAAGGTTTGGAATAGATGAAAGATTACTTGGAACAAGTAAATGATTGATCGAGATTGTTGAACAAGAGTTCAAAATGATAGAATGAGGTTTGAAATGGATGAAAGTTTACTCACAATGAGTAAATGGATGATCTAAATAGCTAAACAAGAGTTCAAGATGATAGATGAAGGTTGGGAATAGATAAAATTTTACTCAGAACAAGTAAATGAATGATCGAAAAAGAGGGAACGAATGTTTGGAATGGATGGATGAAAAGTTGAAACGAGTAAATGATTGATCGAGATGGATGAACGAATGCTCAGATTGGGAGACTGAATCTTGGAAGGGATGAAAGGATGCTCAAAATGAAAAAAAGAGTATTTGAAATGAGTGAATGAATGATTGGAAAGGATGAACAATTTCTCGGCATGAGAGAACAAGTGATTAGGGAGGATGAACAATAGCTTGATAGGAGAAAATGAATGATTGGAAAGCATGAATGAATGATCAGATGGGGAAAATGACTCTAAGAATGGATGAATGATTACTCAGAATGAGTAAACGAATGATCATAATGAATGAACGATTTCTTAGATGAGAGAATGAATGTTCAGTATGGATGAAATTTTACTTGAAATGAGAGAACGAATGATCGGGGAGGATCAACTATAGCTTGAAATGAGAGAACGATTGATTAGAATGGATGACTGACCCTTAGAACGGGGAGATGGAAACTCATAATGGATGAAGGATTACTCAAAATGAGTAAACGGATGATCAGAATGGGAAACGACTACTCAAAATGACTGAACATAAGGTGAAAATGATTGTTTGGAGGGTAGGCTCACCTGTATAGGAGGGCAGGTTTTCCTATCTGGGAGGTTAGGTTCGCTTGTATAGGAGGGAAGGTTTTCCTGTCTGGGAGCGCAGGTTCACCTATCTGAGAGGGGAGGTTCACCTGTACAGGAGGGCAGGTTTGCCTCTACAAGAGGGCAGGTTCACCAGTCTAGGAGGGCAAGTTCGCCTGTATAGGAGGGCAGGCACACCTATGCAAGAGGCTAGGTACGCTTGTGAGAGAGGTTTGGTACGCCTGTGCAAGAGGTCACGTATGCCTGTGGACTGAAGATTGATCAAAACTGACTAAAATAGGCTAAAAAGGGGCTTGTCTAGAGGTCAAGTATGCCCCTGTAAGAGGCCAAGTTCACCCCTAGAGGTTAGGTACGCCTGTGGAAAAATTTGAACATATTTTTTTGGATAAAAGACTAAGGAAAAGGACCCAAAACACAACAAACAACATTCATAGGATAAGGCTGACTCAACTGAACAAAAAATTACTAGTTTCACACAAAGAAGACAGTTGAGACAACATGATCCTAATCTAGTAGAAATGGGTATGGCGAACAAAGTCTTCTATTCTATGATGAACATGGTTGCTATGGAGTCCTCGATATACACCTGATATGTGAGGCCCAAACCATGAATACCAACTCATCGAAAGCGTGAGTTGGGAACCTTAGCGAGATACTAAAGGCTCAGACCAACTCTTCACATCATCCCGACACTTCACCCATTACGACGCAGTAGATTGAGGTACAAATTTTGCTCTCCCCCCTTTATATACCCTGCTGGTACACATGGTTGGAATCATCCCTTGTGGTGATGAAATCCCCAAGCATGTCCCACTAAGAAAAGTAAAAGGGTCACCAAATGGTAAGCTATGATTTCTCATCACCTAGGATCACCAAATGGTGCAAGGGGATTAGATACATCAAATATCTTACCAACAAGTACAACACACAAGGTAAGTTGAAACCCTTAGTTAAGCTATGTGCCTAAGTTATAAAGAAACAACAAGCAACAATTGATAAATAAATAGCCCTGCAAGGAAACTTGTTAGTGATTTTTCTTCATGTTCCTCACCAAATGTTGATTAGATGCTTGCATAGAAACAAACAACACACATTAGGGGGTCAAAAACACTCAAAAAAACAAAAAAGTGCTTAAAACTTAGTTTGTACCTTTCAGAAAAAGTTGTTTTTGGTCAGGTTTATCTGTCTGTTGAGGTAAGTAAACCCCTAGAGGTGAGGTACACCCCTAGACAGGTCAGGTTCACCTGTCTAGGAGGGCAGGTTCTCTTGTCTAGGAGGGCAGGTTTTCCTATACAAGAGGGTAGGTACGCCTATGCAAGAGGTTAGGTACGCCTGTGCAAGAGGTCAGGTACACCCCTGGATAGGTCAGGTACACCCCTGGATAGGTTAGGTTCACCCCTCTGTGAAAACTACAAATTTTAGGTCTCTATGGAGGTCAACTTTGCCTGTCTGTTGGGTCAGGTTTTCCCCTGAAGGTCAGGAACACCCATGGATAGGTCAAGTTTTCCCCTGGAGGTCAGGTACGCCTATCTGATAGGTCGGGTTCACCGCTCTGCAACATGCACCTGCAAATAGTAAAAGAGAACAAAAAATGTGAAAGAATAGGACATGTCTATGGGTCCCACCAGGCATGCCAGAAATTTGACTAGGCAAAAATATTGTTCCTCAAACGAGCAACAATAAGAAATGTACAAAAAACAATAAAATCACCTAACACCTCAAGATTAGCCTAGTTAGATTCAAAACAAAATATGATAACAAGAGATGTTGATTATACCTTGTCTTGAATCGACCTTTGGTTGGCTCTTAATGGTTGATTTTGTGTATGCTCCTTGGATGACAAAAGATGCAAGATGGATGAGAAATGAATGAAAATCGTATTATGGATGTAAATAATGCAAGCTTTTAGCTAAGTATGGCTCAAATGAAAATTTTGCAAGAGTTTGGTTAGCACAATGGGCAACCCCCTAAATTAGAGAAAAGAGGGAGTATTTATAGAGGAAGTTGAATTCTTTAGAGAATTCAACGGTTGAGATTAAACCAACAAGGCCAAGATGAAGGGATATGGTGAGTTGAGAACTCACAAGCCCTCACATCTTGACATGTGGAATGTGAGATTTCCTAGAAATGGTGATGTGTAAATGAGGTGGAAGGAGGGTACATGATGTGGAGAAAGGACATGTACCTTGAAAGTACATTGGGAGATGAGAAGATTCCTTGGAGGAATAAAAAGTGAATTTAAAATTCACATGATTGAGGAATCTTGTTGATAAGACAAGGTTCCAAAGGGAGAGGTAGAAAATACCTTGGATATGACAAGGTGCCTAAAAAGGTAAGTACTTGTCATATGTGACTTGATGTAACAAGTCAAAGATTCCATGGGGAAGAGTTCACATGTGACTTGATGTGACAAGTCAAAGTTCACATGTGGAAGAGAAAAAGGATTTTAATATTCCTTGGAAGGATAAAATGAATTAAAAATTCCTTGGGAAAATGATTAGGCTAGTTAATGAAGGATTAGAGGAGGGTTAGGTGACTAAGAGAGATTAGAGGCCAACTTGTAGAAGTTGGAGGATGTGACACATCCTAATCAAGGATTAAGCATGTGCACATCCTAATGATGAGATTAGGAGAATAATTAGGATTAAGAAAGAGATGGGACATGTGAGGAATTAAATAAATGTCATATTTATTTAATTTATTTGATGAAAATGGGGGGTTGAAGAGTAAGGTATTTAATTATTTAACTAGATACCTTAGGGATTTGGCAGAATTAAGGGTATGAATTAGATAATAGCAATATTATTTAATTAATGCTAATGAGAGGGTATTTAGATGAAGAGGGAAAACTTGGACAAATATAAGTGTCTAAATTTAGGTGTCTACAAATACATAGTCATTGATCTAAAAAATTAAAAATCTACTTGAAGGGATAAAAAAAGTTCCAAACATATGAACCCATGTTAAGAAAAAATAGGGAAAGCCTTATAGAAAAAAACTTAAATATAATATTTCATTCATTAAATAACACACTAGAAAACAAATAGAAATATGACACAATTATACATCATCGTAAATCTAAAATCAATATAAAATATTTAATAAAAAAATTAATTATATGCATTTATCATAAAAATGCTAAAATTATACTAATAAATCTAGCCTGACCGCTAACAATTCATTGCCATGATAAATTCATCTCATGGAAAATTCACCACCATCAATTCATCGTCATGGATAATTCATCGCATATACAATTAAAAAATTTAATTTATGATAATAAAAATGAAAATATTTTTCATTATATTTTATTTTATTCTAGTGAACCAATTATACAACAATATCAGCCATCTCTATTATTAATCCGGTGGAAATTATTCTTTTGCAAAAAAATCAAGGTCTTGGAAATATATATTAAAAAAGGTTAATGCGATGAATTATCCATGGCGGTGAATTGCTAGTGGTGGATTTTCCACGAGATGAATTTGTCATGGCAGTGAATTTTCCGACGGTGAATTTTCTTGAAGCCTTACAAAATATGCAAAGAAAAAAAAAAAAAAATGACTTATAAATATCCATGAATTTTCTTGAAGCCTTACAAAATATGCTAAAGAGAAATAAAAAATGACTTATAAATATCCATGATTGGCATTAAATTTGAAAGAAAACCTACCCAAAATAATGGGTAGCACTGATTACTATTGCTTTGATGTTTAGATTGACTAGAGATGTAACTATTTTTGTTAGCACTACATGTTGTCCTTTCTCATTCTACATACCCAAGTTTTTAATTTAACGATTGTCACTTATTTTTATTAGCATAAACATATTACTATTACAATGTTAGGTTATGGTTATTCCTGTTGGTTATGCCTATTATGGGTAGTTATACAGTTATCAACTATATCTCCTTGTATAAAGTCTCTTATGTTCATCGAATGAATAATAAATTATGATTTCTCCCTTCATATGGTATTAGAGCTACTAGTTATTCTTGGTGTATGATTTGTAGGGCATGAGGATGAAGCATTGGAGGTGTGCTTGTAGAAGTCATGCCTAAAGGCGTTGAAGGCATTAGGTATTCATATACCTGCAAATGAGAGTTGTTGTGAGAGATGACATAGGGTTGTTTGAAGGAGAGTTGATCAACTTCTTTCCAAGCACTATAAGTATCTACCATCCTTTCAAATCCTTTTCTTGTGAACCTTCATTATGAGTGATGGTGGTGGAAAATAGAATGGGATGAAGTCACTACTCACATCACCTTCCCAACACTTGACTTTCACTTCCACTTTCATGATGCTCTACTTATTATGATTAATCATCACCCTTGCAACATAAATAAGTCTCAAAATCTATTTTTATTTAAATTAATGATGGTCGCATGGAAGGAGGGTGAGATTCGGCTTCACGAAAACTCTTCTACTTTTCACATTGTGCTAGATTTTCCCAAGCTCAAAATTATGTTTTAATACACAACAGTGTTGTTGCTTAATGTTAGAATGGATGGAGATAAAAAAAACATAACACACCAAAGAAATTAAAAAAAATACATAGAAACACAATAATTTTCCCAACACATCAATTTAGATAAACACAAACATAATAATTCTCCCAATGTGTTGTTGCACACAAAATATATTTTTGTTGCTTCACCAAAACAATCTCATTTCATTATTCTGATCGATACAAAAATGGCTATAGCACCATTGCTTAAATAGATACATAGAAATTTTCAACAATGATAGTGAAATGAAACTACTATTCATAACTACAAAATAAGGAGGAAATAACTAAATTAACATATCAGTTCAGTTTGGAAGATTCTAGTAGAAAGTGTAGAGATTGCGGGATAAATAACTTTCCAACACTCCCCCTTAATTTTGACCATATGCTTCAACATTTCAATTCTTCAATATTTTTTCAAAATTTTCACCCTCTCGTGGTTGCACCAAAGTCTTCAACTACTGCGACATTCCTTAAAATTTTTAAAATAATTTCTTTTAACATGCTAACATTTAGGCTTATACATCCTTTTAAACATACCTGCAACTTTTCTCCAACTGGATCCATCGATCCACCCATAAATTATCTACATACAATCTTTCATAGATTGTCCATTCCATTCTCTATTCCAACGAGTTTTCAGAGTGATTCTTCAACCCACAAATTTTACAAGGATGGAGGATCCACACGTTTGCCAACCTTACCCATTGAAAATGATTAAAACTCACCTTCTTAAAAAAAATGCATATAATAGTAATTATGTTACAATTTTTATCACCTTTCTTTGACAACTTTGTATTTCTCTGAGTCGTCAATCTCTTTTTCTTGTTTTCAACGATCTCTTGATCTTCTTCTCCTTGTCAACAATCAAATGATATCCTTTTTCCTTAAATCTTTTGCTTTGACTTGCTCTAATTCTAACAATAAATTTCAAGCAACAATCTCTTTTCTTTTAAATTGTTCCTTTTACAATTTGCAAACCCTTCAAACTTGATTTTTGTAACAACAAACCATTTTTTGTGTAAAAAAGTAACTCACCTCATCGAATACCTTATGACTGGCACATCTTTCCTTTAATTCCTTAGCATGAACACTAGTTGTTATGATGTCTTCAAACTAATTGCAACATTTTAATTTATGTTATCCCTTTAACAGTCGCTTCTTCATTCCTCACTACAATATCTTTGGGTGCAACTTAGACGTTTACCCCATCAAATTGTTAGCATCTAATCAAATCTATGATCTGCAAATTCTTTTATTGTCTTTTGGATTTCACACTATTTACAACAAGTTGGCTTATCTTCAAATTGTACAATTATGATCTATTTGATTTCTCCTTTAACCTACTTCTCCTTGATCAATTGGCTCTGATACCATATGTTAGAGTGGATGGAGATAAACTAAAAAAATAACACATCAAAGAAATTAACACAAATACATAGAAACACAATAATTTTCCCAAAACATCAATTCAGATAAACATAAACACAACAATTCTCCCAACGTGTTGTTGCACACAAACTGTATTTTTATTGCTTCACAAAAAAAACTCATTTCATTATTCAGATCGATACAAAAATGGCTACAACATCATTTCTTAAATAGATACATAGAAAATATGAACAATGATAGTGAAAGGAAACTACTATTCGTAACTAAAAACTAAGGAGGAAACAACTAAATTAACATATCAATTCAGTTTGCTAGATTCTAATAGAAATTGTAGAGATTGCGGGAGAAATTACTTTCCAAAACTTAATCACAAGGCATATCAAGACATTGTTGACATACTTATTCAAAGATATAAGGACAGGGATATTTTTTCAATAGCAGCAAGGGGTTTTATTTTTGGCCCTCCCATTGTATTAGTAATAGGTTCCAAGTTCATTTCAATGAGGACATCAAAAAAGTTACAAGGTGAGGTCTTGACTGAGGAATATGTCTTAGAGTATAGGACTAATCGACCTAAGATGCATATAGGAGTAGTACAACTTGGTGAATGTGCCCTAGTTTGTGATGATCTGATCACCACTAGAGGAACTTTGTGTGCAACCATGAGGTTGTTAGAAGAAAAAATTCCTGACCCAATTTGATCTTTAATGGTGTGAAAAAGCAAAGAAAGAACAAGATGCATCAAGTTGAGCCATATGTGACCTTTGGATATCCAAATTTAAAATTTATGAGGATTCTAAATTACAATAGAGGATAAAAAATGCTAGATACATAATGGATTTTTTGAGTGATAGCTTTGTCATTAAAGATTTTTTGGGACAATATGGTAACATTTGTATTGAAGACCTCATACATTAGATGTTACAATTGGTTTCCATTTCTTAAAAGAAAACAATTTTTTGTGGCTATTCACACTTTGAGCCTTCATATTTAGAGACTGGTGACATTAGAGGACAGAGGAATTTCCATCATCTTAGGTCATCTTCTCACTTTGAGATGGTTTTTTTGCATAAGGAACACTTTTTCTTTCCTTGTTGATGCTAATGAATTTACATATACTGTGAAGTTTGATTTTTGGAGACAGGGAAGGGATTTAGTGTTGAATTCAATATGGATTATTGTCTAGTGAGTTTAAGTCTCGACTATGATCGATTATTATACCCTTGCAAGGGTCATGATACAAATTGATGGAGCCCTATGTTTACAAAGCTTAGTATGGATTGTTTTCCAATAATCTAGTGTTTGCGATTTAGGAGTTCATGGAAATGGAAGTCTAAGAACTCAAGAATTCAGCTCAAAGCTACACCCTTCCGAAGGTCAGAGGATAGCTTGATGGAGTTCCACTTGATTCCAGATTTTTTTCTTCAAAGGAATATCTTCTCAAGAATATATATCTATTTTACAATCAACAATTTTTATTATGTAAGCCTAAAGGGGGTCCCTTAACAAGGTGAAATTTGAGTTTTCAAGGGCACTTCTACAAAAAAAATTGTAATAAGGGAGGAATGTTAGCATAAACATATTAATATTACATTGGTAGGTTATGATTATTCCTATTTGTTATGCCCGCTACATGTAGTTATATAGTTATCAACTATATCTCCTTGTATAAAGTCTCTTATCTTCATCAAATGCATAATAAATTATGATTTCTCCTTTCAATTTTCCCTTTCTCACTCATGAAATTCAATTTTTGAGATGTCAATTTGATATTTTATGAAAAAATAATGTTATAATATTGTAGTGTGGAAAAATGTATCCCTTTACATTTTTCACACTTGTTTGGGCACTCCTAATTAAAATGGACTTAATAATGTTGTAATTTAGTGTTGTTAAATGTACCCCTTTACATTTTCACACTTATTTGGGCCCTCTTAATTAAATTGAGTTTAATTATGCCTTAATAAGCCCTATTTTACATTTCCAATCCAAATAAATTAAATTTTTTGAAGGGGAAACCTGACAATATTTAATGAAAATATATAACACCTTACATTGAGCAATGTGTGTTCCAGGAATAGGGCCCTCAGACCCATCCACCCATGGGAAAATGGGTCCTACCTAGACCATTGAACCCATTTTTAAAACTTGTTTTGGTAGTATATTTATCATACCAAATTCAAATTTCAAATGTTGGCTTGTAATGTTTATTTTTTGGGGAAATTAAGGATAAATGTGTATAAATATAACATTATTTTATCAATTCAAATTATCTAGCAAGAGGTGAACTTAACAAGAACCAAGATTATTGTCAAGAACATTTAAGTGCATATTTCTTCATCATTTGTTGCAACAATCAAGATCTCAAGCATCATGTCAAAGTCTTTTACAATCATGCATGTTTTTGGAGCTAACATTGTGATGTAGGTTTCATGATCTAATCCAAGAATTCAAGTCAAATATTCAAGTATCAAGATCCACATCCATTGAAGCCATTTCATGCAAGATCCACATCAAGATTTTAGTCCTTCAAAGTTTTATTCAAGGGTCTAGTGAGTTGCAACATTGACTTGTTCATTCATCATTCCTTTCACACTATTTCATTTCATCTCAAGGTTTAATTATGAAAAATGGGTTTTGACCAAGGAAATATCTCATTCACTCAAAAAAAATCATTTTCTCCTCTCTTTGTGTGTTGTATATTTGTAGGTTCATAGGTTGAAGAAAAGTTGAAGAGCTCAAAAGTGAAAAATTGCAAAGTTGCATTTGTTGTCACCTTTGTTGTCATCCCATGGAAACTAAGATCCTGATTTTATTTGTGATTGTTTGACTGTGAAGCTCGAAGGATCTAGAGGTGTAGACACAGAAGCAGAGGACCCAAATATCAATTTTTGAAAGGTGAACAAAGACCCATTTTCCTATAGGTGAATGATAGGTACAAAACATTTTCCTTTCCTAGATTTGCTAGAAGTTTTATTGTTTCTAATAGCCCTATTTTTCATCTATCAAATTCAACCTTTTCATTTCATAAATGAGTGCATTTTTTACTTTTAATCTTTCTCCCAAAACCCATGT
>VDFB02177408.1:0-10504 GCA_007258455.2 Sequoia sempervirens | reverse complement strand
TTGGGGATAGTATGGGGTGGAGAAGTGATGTTGGATTTTGAATTTTTCACATAGATCACGAACATCCTGATTCTTGAATGGTGTCCCATTATCTAAGATAATAGCTTGGGGAACACCATATTGGCATATTAAGTAGTTCAGGATGAATTTTGATATCTGCTTCCCAATGATATATGTCATGGGTATGGCTTCCACCCATTTGATAAAGTATTTGGTGGTGGTTATGATGAACGTGTGGCCATTAGATGAGGTGGGAGTGATTTTTCCAATGAGATCGAGTCCCCACTACAAAAAGGGCCATGGTGTGACAATAGGATGAAGTTCTTAAGCTAGAGCATGGATGAGGTCACCATGTTGTTGGCATTGTAGGCACCTTTTGACGTAGTCATGTGCTTCTCTTTCCATTGTAGGCCAATAATACCCCATCCTCAGCAATTTCTTGGCCAGGGTCATTCTACTCGAGTGTGAACCACAAATATGTTATGCACCTCAGTTAAGGTAGCCAATGCCTCCTCAGCATCTAAACAACATAGTAAGGTTCCTTCTATGCTCCTATGGTAAAGGGTATTTCCTAGGATGACAAACCGGGATGCTTTCTTGACAAAGGTTCTTTTTAGGCTTGAGGATAAGTCAACAGGTAGGACACCTATTTGTAGGTAGGTATAAATGTCATGGTACCAGGGATCACCAATACCAATGATTTCACACACAAATTCTAATTCTAGTACCTCGAATGCGGGCACGAGAAGCTGCTCTACCAAGAATCCATATTTGGGGACATTGTGAGGGATGTCCAGTAGGGATTCAATCATTGCCATGACATTTTTTGCTATGTTGTTTTCTCTGGGAATCTGCTCAAATGTGATATCAATGAATGATTCTTTGAGGCTCTCTACCAACTTTTTGTATGGAGTTAGCTTATCATCCTTTGTCTGGTATTCACCATTCACTTGATTTATTATCAACTGGGAGTCTATGTATACTTTAAGGGTCATCATGTGCCACTGCACTACTATTCTGAGACCTATGGTTAAAGCCTCATATTTTGTAATATTGTTAGTGCAGGGGAATGCCAATTTGTAGGATCTAGGTATGCAATCCCCCTATGGGGTGATCAAGAAGACATCGGCTCCTAATCCATGTTGTGTGTATGAGCCATCAAAGTAGAGTTTCCAATGGTTGGCTATGCTAAGATTGAAAATGGATTCGTCTGGAAATTTTGATATGAGTGGATTCTCTGAATACATGGGTGCTCCTGCAAGTTGATCTGCGATTACTTGACCTTGGATTTCTTTCTGCTCTACATATTCAATGTCATACTCTGATAGTATCATGACTCATTTAGCCATCCTTCTAGTGAGCATTACCTTTGACAGTAGGTACTTGAGGGGGTCAATCTTGGCAATGAGTTTTATTTTGTGTGCCAACATGTAATGTCTGAATTTTTGTGAAGCAAACACTACTGCTAGATAGGATTTTTCAATAAATGAGTAGTTTAATTCATGCCCAACCATTGTGCGGCTGATGTAATATATAGCCCTTTTTATCCCATTTTCATCATGCTGAGCTAGGAGAGCTCCAAGGGCTGCTACTATTGCTGACACGTAGAGGATTAATGGCTTTCTTGGGATCGGTGGCATGAGGACCAGAGGTGTGAGCAGATATTCTTTGATTTTGTTGAAGGCTTCATCACACTTCTCATCCCATTTATATGCTACTCCCTTGTGAAGTAGGTGAGAATATGGGTTATGCTTGTCTGCCAGTTGTGTTATGGATTTATGAATGGACTGAAGCCTTCCCTGGAGGCCTCTCAATTATTTCAATGTTTTGGGTGCTTCCATCTCAAGTATTGCTTTTTCCTTTGCAGGATCTATTTCAATACCCCTCATTGACACAATGTAGCCCAACAACTTTCCTGACTATACACTGAAGACACACTTCTTTGGATTTAAGCGGACCTTGTACTCCTCTATCCTATCAAAAATAGCACTCAAGGTTGCTATGTGATCTCTCCTCTTTTTGGATTTTGCTAGTATGTCATCAACGTAATCTTCAACAGTCTTGTGGATCATGTCATGGAAGATTAACGTCATGGCTCTTTGGTAGGTAGCCCCAACATTTTTTAGGCCGAATGGCATCATATTCTAGCAGTAGGTCCCCCATGGACAAGTGAAGGCCATTTTTTGTTGGTCTTCTTTGGTAATCATTTTTGGTTGTATCCAGAGAAACCGTCCATCAAAGAAATCATTTCATATCCCGTTGTCATATCTACAATCATGTCAATGTTAGGCAATGGGAAATCATCTTTTGGACATGCTTTGTTTAGGTCTCTGAAATCCGTGCAGATTTGGATGCCCCCATCAGGTTTTGAGACAGGAACCAAATTTGATACCCACTCGAGATAGTCAATTGGTCCTATGAATCTTGCATCAAGTATCTTCTTCAATTCCATTTTGACTAGCAGGGCAATCTAAGGATGCATTTTTCTCAACTTTTGTCTAACAGGCTTTGCTTCAGGATATACTGCTAGGTCATGAACCACAATCTCTGGATCGAGCCTGGGAATGTCCACATAGCTCCATAAAAAGTTGACTTTACGTTCTCTTAAAAAGACAACAAGGAGCTTAGCTCTTCTGACAACAATGAATCTACATAGAATGTGATATGCGGGGTCTCCTATGTTCCCAAGTTAACAGGATTGCATTTTTTTGGCTAGGAATGCTAATTTTTCTTGATGTAAAGCTCTAAGAGGAAGATTGAATCCCCCATCCTCGGGTGCCTCAAAGAGGTTTTCACCATCGAATGCGTCCTTTATTTTTACTATTTTCGGGTCGGAGAGTGCCACAGTGTGGTTTTCACTCAAGGACCTAGAGATTATTCTTAGTTTTTTGCTTTTGCGACAGAGGGATGCAATCGTTTCACCATAATATGCATGTGTATCCAACTCGATGATGAATCCTGCTTTGTGATCCCCACATGGAATATTATCCCATAGTCCCATGAATTCTGAGAGCGCCTCATCATTTTTGAATGTGTCAAGAATTGGTGGTCCTCGTTGGTCGTAATCAATGAGTTGAGGATAAACTAGGCAGATTTCCTAGTTTTGATGGTCAGTGGATTCAAATGACATAGTACTAATCATGAGAAGGGTGGTGTCCTCGAAGAGAATGGGTAGGTTGGTTATGGGATCTTCATCATCACTACTACTACAGACATCAGTTATGTCAAATGTGAATTTGTCTAAGGTGGAAATTTGTTGGTATGTGGCGATTAGTCATGCTATCTTATGCCATTGTAAATTTATACTATACACCTAGCCCCCGTCCTCGCCGAGAGTCAAAGTTGATCACAGGCCCGAGTGAGGATGAGGCTATGGCATTCTTCCTACTTTTCCATTGATCGAAAAGGAAAAATCAATGAAAAGGAAAAATCGATTTTGAACCGAAAGATGCGGAAGCTTCTAAGCTTGGTAAAAAGGGGTTTGGATGGGTATTACTGTATGATGAAAAACGCGATTATTCATAAGATTGTAATAGGTTTTACACTGGATAATAAAAGTGTTGGATGGCTGCGGTTTGGTGGATGTAGCCCAGAATTGGGTGAACCACGTTAAATCTCTGTGTTATAATTTATTCTGTGAATGTTTTAGTTCCTCTGTTTTTGTTTATTAAATCTGCATTTGGTATTTAGATCCTGCTTTATCTCTAACCTAACATAGACAGGTGGATCTTTTGAATGGCGAAGTTCGGCTATCGTTTGCTGAGGAGTTTTGGCATTCCTAACTGGAGGACTTCGGCCACGTATGGTTATACTCAGAGGGGTACATCCAAGGCCAATATTTCTCATTTGCGTCTCTGAAATGATGGGTATTAGAAGTTCATTGTTGTTTTGCCCCAATTTCTAGTTTCTGTCATAGCCCATTGCGAGCATCATTTGCAAACCTTTGTTGCTGTCAACCATTAGTAGATTGGTGCTGGTCTATTATCTTGGTATAGGAGATGGGATGGGTCCTCCTCTATGACTTCTCAACTGAGATCTCCCCAAATTTTGAAGTTGGAATATCCTTCATTGGGTGTTTGGGATGTGGAGGCTTCATTTGATTGCGGTCTTCCTCTTGTCCTAGGAGATTGTGGTAACTCTCCTACTACAAAGGCATTCTTTGGGATTGTATGATTTTCGCAACCATTGTCCTAAATAATAAGCTTGATGTTGGACATGGCGGGGATGGTGAGAATGGCAGGTGTCTCTATCGCAGAAGTGGAAGTGAGAGTAGTTGGATCAATGTATGGCGTAGATGGGACTTCATCATTTTTTGGCACTTGGGGAATTTTATAGTATTTGGCTTCTAGACTCTTGCAATAAGAGAATGGTTCAAGATCCCCAAGGATTGTGATCTCTTGGCCTTGATATGTGAATTTGACACATTGATGAAAGGTAGATGCCATTACTTGTATCCCATGAATCCACAAACGTCCCAATATAATATTATATGGCAAATCAAGGTCCAAGACCTGACAGGTGGTTTCCATTATTGTTGGTCCTACTTGGACAGGGAGTTGGATAGTGCCTTGCGACACTCTCTCTTGATCATCATATGCTCTGATTGTAATGCCCTTGCCTTTGTCTATAGTATCTTCATAGATTCCCAGATTCTTTATTAGTTTAAGGGAACAAATGTTCAACCCTGCACCTGCATCCACCAAAACCCTCTTGACCTTGTTCTTATATACTAGGACCTCCAGATGGAGTGCGTGATTATGAGATGGTTGGGTAGGGAAGTCCTGATGGGAGAATGTAAGGAGGTTTGGAGTAATGATATTGCCAACCATAGCTTGGAATTGTTCTGCATCAAGATTTTCGGAGACGATGGACGAGGCTAATGCTTCTTCAAGGATTTTCTTGTGGGCAAATGAAATTTTTAACAACTCCATGATGGAGATTTGTGTTGGGGTTCTTTTCAGTTAATCAAGGACATTATAGCCATTAGGGACAATTCTTGGGTTGGAAGTGGATGACCCTAGGATCGTAATTTTGCCACCTCTTGTGGTGACTCCATAATCAGCGTGGGCTCCTTTGATGGTGATAGTGGCGCAATACTCATCCAAGGATGTAATGACATGGTCGTATACATGGTTGACACTTTTGAATGTTCCCTTCCCATTGTCATTGTTATTGTTGCCTTTGTTGTTATGGTTTGACATCGGATTCGTGTATATTTTGAGGTTTTGATTTCCAGCTGGCTGCTCCACGTTTATGATTTTTTGATCAATGAGGTCTTGGACTAGGTTCTTCAACCTCATGTAGCTATTAGTGGTGTGTCCTTTGATCTTGTGAAATTCACAAAGCTAGTTTTTGTTGTACCAGGGTAGTTTGACATCTGGTTCCTGGTAATTTGCATAGGTTGGAGCCTTGATGAGGTTTTCGTTTATCAATTTCTTCATGATGACCTCGAGTGGTTCCCCAAGGGAGGTGTACTTCCGCTTGGGGGAGTTCTTGTTTCGCTAGGGTGGCCCCCTTTGATCATTGACATTGTTGATGGTCTAATTATTTTGCTGCTGAGTTACTATGTTGGCTTGGTGATTGTTTTGATGGTGATTTTGAGGTTGTTGTTGTGGTGCAGGTGTGTTTTATTGAGGTGCACTAATGAAAACTTTGGCATCGACAACACCATCATTGCTAATGTTTTTCTTTCTTTCCCATGTGTGAGGTTTTTCATTATAGCTTGAAGATGGGCTGTTACTTTGTTGATCCAAATATGTTTGTGTTGTTGGTTGTGTAGCAAGGGCTCGTTCAATGTTGAGCACCTTGGATATCAACTGATCATATGTGGTGATCCCTTAGACTTTGAGATGGAATGTTAAGGTGTCGTTGAGGTTGGAGATGATAGTGCACACTTGTTGTTCTTCCAGCATGGCCCATTTGCTATGATTGGCCTTGGATCACCATCGTTGTAGGAATGAAGCAAATGATTCATTCTTTCCTTGTTTTAGAGCTAATAGTTCCTCTAGACTGACATCCATCACAATATTGAATGTGTAATTTTTGATGAATGCATCTATGATTTCTTGGAAATTTTTGATGCCTAGAGGGAGGCGAGAGAACCAATTCATAGCTTGACCTACCAAACTTCTAGGAAACAACTGCATTAGATAGGTATCATCATATGCAACTTCCATGCAATGAACCTAAAACTCCCTGATGTGATCTTTAAGGTTTCCCGTCCCACAATATTTGTCAAATTTGGGGATCTCAAATCCCTTTGGGAATGGTTTCATTACAAGGCTCCTATCGAATGGATAAGGACACAAGTTGTTGGGTGTTTTCGTGGTTCACCTTGATTGAATATCGAACACTTGTTGCGAGAGCAACTTGATTTGTGTTATCACATCATTTTGTGGATCAAGGGGTGGAATGAAAGCATTTTGAGGTGGTTCAATTGTTGGTGGGGTGGGTGGATTGGTTGGTGTGTTAATGGATGGTGTTTGCATGTGTTGTTGTGCCAAATATGCCTGTAATTGTTGTTGTACCAACAATACTTGTTGTTGGTCTTATTGTTGTTGTGCTATTAAGGCCTGTTGCTGAGCTTTTTGTTGTTGTTGAGCTAATAATGCTTGTTGTTGAGCTCCTAATTGGGATGCTTCCTATTGTTCTTGATATTGCTTCAATGCTTCTTGATATGCTTGTTGTTGTGCAAGATACTGCGCTTGTGCTTGTGGATGTTGTGCTTGATATTGTGCTTGGGCTTGTGCTTGTGCCTGAGGGTGCGCTTGAGCTTGGGACTGAGCTTGTGCTTGAGCCTGAGCTTGTGCGTGAGCTTGTGCTTGTGCTTGTGCACCTTGTGCACCTTGTACACCTTGGGCTGCTTGTGCGGCTTGGGCTTCTTGTGTAGCTTGTTGTGCTTGTTGTGCTTGTAATGCAGCTTGGGCTGCTTGAGCAGCTTGAGCGACTTGAGCGACTTGAGCAACTTGTTGAGCAGCTAGTTGTTTTTGTACTTGTTGGAGTGCCTTTTGATAGGCAGCTTGTTGAACTGCTTGCAACACAATACTATATTGGTTTGATGTGTTTGTGTTTGGTGGTGTGATAGGTCAAATGTGAGCGTTAGAAAACAAGCGACAAGTAAAAGAGTGCAAACAAACACCAAAACAACCTACACCTCGAGATTAGCCTAAGTTGGAAACAACACAAGATGAAAGCAACAAAATGGAACTCTATACCTTGCGTCGAATCGATCCTTTGGTTGGCCCTTTGATCTTTGATGTGTATGCTCCTTGGATGGCACAAGATACAAGCTAAATGATGTTGTGAGGATGAGTGCAAGTGGATGAAAATATGAAAATGGCTAAGTGTAGATTGAGAAACAAAACTGCAAGAGTTTGGCTATCAAAATGATCTCCCCAAAATGAGAGAAAAAAGGGGTGTTATGCAGGAGTTTTGAGAATTCCTAGGGGAAATGGATGGCCAAAGGTGGAGCCACAAGTATCCGAGATGTAGGGGCTCGGTGAGTTGAGAACTCACAGAGCCCTCACATCTTGACATGTAACATGCATAGCCTAAAAGCTGAAGTGGACATGAGGTGGAAGAATAGTACATGACATGGAGGGGGGTACAAAGTACCTTGGGATTGGACAAGATCTCCTCATAAAGGAGGTGCTTGTCCCCATGTGGGTGAGAGGGCATGTGAGGAATTAAAAATTCCTCAAATATCCTCATGGGGAGATGGGAAAGAATAAAGAATGAAGAGAGGAAATGTGGGAAGAAGTGAAGGAATTAAAAATTCCTTTTGAGTGCATTGGGGGATTAAAAGGTGAATTAAAAATTCACATGGGGAAGTGGAGTGCCTTGCCCAAAAGGAGAAAGTCTTTAATAAGGTTGACTTAAGGACACATGCCATAAGTGGGAGGAGGATTAGGTTAGGCTAACCAAATGATTAAGGTTGTGCAAGTACTCAGTTAGATGGACTAATGACTTATTAGAAGCAAGTGGAAGATTATGGAGGATGTGACCTTAATGATGATTAAGAGTGTGCACATGCTAACCCCTGTTAATTAGAAGAAGATGAAGTAATTAAGATGGATTAGGGACCAACTTGCAAAAGTTGGAGGATGTGACCATGAGAGAGAAAAGAGGAATTAAAAATAAATTTTTAATTTAAAAGGGGGATATGACTAAATTAAATAAAAGGGTATATTTATTTAATTTAGAGGAGGAAGAGGGGTAAAGTATTTATTAAATTAAATACTTTAGGACCCTTATGTAAGATGCAAGGTATTAATTAAACAAATGGTTTAATTAATATTGACAAAGGGGATGAGCAATCGGATATATAAGAAGATGCGTTTGATCATATGGAAGTGATCAAATTGGACGTCTACATTTTGCCCCTCTTTGAAATACTATTAGAATAATAGGGTTTCAAAGAAAAACAGAATGTAGATGACTCTATAGAGGAAGAGATCAGAAAAAGAGATGCCCCAACATGGGGGAATGGGCGTGAGCTGCCCCAAGCGGAGGGAATGTGGAGAGGATGCCCCAGTTCAGTGACGGTAGGCTTAGAGTGATGGGTTAGGAGGGAATGGTAAGGGATGCCCCCTCGAGAAGGGGGACGGAGGAGGAAAAGGGTGCCTCGGTCAACTTCTCGAAAGTATGGAGTGGTACATGTTGGAAAGAGCACGGAAAAATGAGAAGAATGGCACTTGAACAGGGTGAATCAGATAAACAATGCGCAAATGGCGGCCCTAGAAAGAAAGAGGTTGGATGAATTAATTGGAGGAATTTTTTTGTTAAAAAAAGAAAAAAAAGACTTGAAGATGAAAAAGGAGGGAAAATGTGAAAAGAGGATAAAAAGTAATTATGGAATGACTGTTGGCTCATTGTGACAGCTGGCAAGTGGAGAAGGAGGAGAGGAAGAAAAGGAGGTGAGCGAGATCAGACAATTGGCGTCGGCACGACAAAGGACGCCATTCATCTAGCGGACGAGGCTGGCGCGAAATTGATAATGAATTGATGAGCCTTGATCCTAAGAACTTTGAAAACATCCAAGACTACATCACTAAGGTTAATGATCGAAGAGAGTAATATAAAACATGTGGAATTGATAAGGACATTCAATTGGTCTATAATACATTGAACAAAATTGCTCCTGATTATGCTTCATTTTTTTCTAGCTTTCATACTCATAGGTTGACTATGGGGTCTACATATACTACGCCCTCATTTGCATCATTTTCTAAGATGTTAATACATGAGTAACAAAATCTTATCTCAAAGGGTCTCATCAAGACTTCTAAATCTCAAGTATCGTTGGCTCATCTAGTGAAAGAATCATATAAGAAATAGAAGAAAGCAAAGAATAATCCATATTTAGATCAACCAAAGAATAAATCATCTTCCAAATAGAAATCATCTAAGAAGGAGAAACCTACTTATGCATATTGCAAGAAGGATAGACATGAAGAACACTATTTTTATAAGAAGGATATTGATGAGTTGAAACATCTTATAAAAAAGAATCAAATTTATTTTCCTTCTAGAATGTCTAAATCACCTTCTCACCCTTCTTCAAAATAGTCTAATAAGGGCAAAGGTCATGCTAGTTTGGATTCTACAACAGGAAATAAAGGATAAGATCTTTGTGCTTATACAGGTCTTGGACAAGGGAGATGACTTCTAGATTCAAGAGCATCTCATCATATGGCATCTTCACAATCTATATTCTCTTCTTTTAAGCCTTCTACTATGTCTCCTATTGTGATGGGAAAAAATGCATACATGAGTGTAATTGGGAAGGGATCTATTGATATTGGGGAGGGAACTTTCAATAATGTTTTGTGTGTTTAACTCATTTGTCAAACAATCTTCTTTCCATCTATCAGATTGCAAATGGTGGAGATGGGAGGACAGCGGAATTCACTCTTGATTCAGTTATCATTAGAGACTTGGAGTAGAGAGATTATTGCTATTGGGATGGTTGATCATTCATCTCAGTTGTACACCTTTGCAAATTTTACTTATGATAATCTGACATTGTTCCTTCGGCTATTAATCACACTTCTAGTGTGAACCATGACTTTGAGGAGACTTTTGGCTACTTGAACTTGGGTTTTCTCACATTGGATCCCATTCTTGATCCTTGTATTTCATCTCCTTCATCTATTTTTGCATACAATGAGGCTTGTGTTCCTATAGATATGGCCTCTTGTGATCCAATGCAGCAAGATCTTCATTGTCTTCCTGCTACATCTACTTCAGATGCATACTTGACAAACATTGGTGGGTTGTCTGTTGAGTCTTATTTCAAATTTAGGAGATACCATTGATTCCATACATCTTCTCTTTGATGGAGATGATCCTTCTTTAGTTGTTGCAAGGGAATACTCTGACTCTCTTGTTCATTCTCTACATGATCATTCTTCACAATTTGACGTGAGTGTGGATACTTTTGGATAGCATTTGAAGGAGGCTTCTTTGTCTTTAGAGGAGGCATATTTGTTTTTGGATTGTGTTA
>VDFB02177407.1:0-15115 GCA_007258455.2 Sequoia sempervirens | reverse complement strand
TAAATATACATCTTATTAATATGACCTAAAGCCTCGGGAATGTGTGCCCAAATGCTAGATCAACCCCACACCTGTGGAAGATGAAGGGCCACTCCACATAGAAAAGTAATAAAGTATCTCATGTGGGTCAAGTAGACCAAATAATCCATGCATGAACCAATAAACAACCTCCACGATGACTCAACATGTGTGCAAGGGTACTATGTCATCATTATCATGCCTCAACATATGTGCCAATGCCAAATAAAGTCCCACGTGTGGTGATGAGAAGGTCGATTTATGTCAAAAAGTGATGAACGAACATGTGTGAACCAATGGAGACCAAGTGCTCCATGAACTAATCTCATATAATTTTCAGTAGAAACTTATGCATAATATGTCGATGTCTTAAGAAAATAGGCATCAGAATATATCACCATGGATCTTGTAATGATTCTATCATTCATAAAAATAGTAAATCACATTCATTGTATACATAATCTCTAGTTAAAAGCTCAATATCCTTTATCTAATCTCTAATTAAAATCATAATAAAATTTGACTTTCAATATTGACTCTAAAATACGGGGACATATAGACTAGATAATTCTCAAAGAACCTTTGAAGCATATTACAGTGTCAAAATGTCCTAGAAAAATATCCATTTCTGAAATATAGGAGAAGAATATATACAGACCAGTTAACTCTCAAAGGATCTTCGAGGAAAACATAATCATATATAGCACAAAATGCAAAGGGTTGGCACTTAGGGTTATGTAATAGAATTTACAGTTAATAGTTAAATTGTATAACAATTTTTTTTTATGATCTTTACTAATGTTTATTAGAATTGTTGCATGTTTTACATCATTGGAATGACATATTAGCTGTAACTTTTTTGAAATTTTATTATGGTATGTGCACTTTGATATGATGTAATATGATTATGGTTTTGTTTCATATGTTATAATATTAGATATATAATAGAAAAATAAATTATTGCATGAAATAAATAATAACTTTTCATTTTAAATATTTTTTTTGTAGAACACAGGTCTTCCAAAAGATCAAGATGATCCTCATGATATAGATCCAAAATATGTTGGTTTTGGTATAGATCACATGGCGGAGGATGATGATGACATAGATACAAAAGACACTGAGGCTTATGACAATGATGATGACGACAATGACGATCATGTTGATGATGATCATGATGGTGATGATGATGATGAGGCAGTTGTTGGTAGTAGCCAGTGACATTCACGATCCTTATAGACTACATCATGGATCATTGTTGATATATCGTTATGTTACTCTTTTTCACTATCATATGTATCATTTTCACGGCTGCAAGTACCATATTATTAGGTTGTCATCTCATTTTGACATGTATCATTTTGACATATATCATTTGGACATGTATCATCTTGACTTGTATCACTTTGGTTACATAATTTATCATTTTTTTTACTTATATCATTTTATACGTATCATTTTGACTTATTGTTTCTCTCAAGAAGAATTTGCACCTAGATTGAACTATACAAGTTTCAACAATCTTGGAGAAACGTAGTTCACTATGTGGGAGATACATTTGGGCAGTGACAGGGTTCTAGACGTGGTAATATTGCTTAAACTAGGACTTGATGAGGAAAAAAGGAAGAAAATATGCATTAAAAAAATGAAGATAATTTGTTCCTATGGTGATACCTATATACGTACTTGGATTTGAAACTAGATTTCATACACTTGCTTGCAATGACTGAAGATAAATTTGCACAACTCATTTCTGTATATTTTTTGCAAAAGTGTTTCACAAACAGTTCCTAGTGCTAAGATTCCCAGAAGGAAAGTTAATTTCACATCTAAAATTCATTTACATCTTTTGACAAAATTTGTAACTTGCAAAAACATACTTTCTGCATAAAGGTTCTAAAATCTAAGACAAAGCTCAAAGGAAATAAACATTACCTCACTAAAAGCTTGATCAATTAGCTGACTGAACACAAAAATGCAAAGAAAAAGTAGGCAAAAGCTTCAAATCAATAATAATCAAGGTCTTTACTGATTTTCATCTCCAAAATTGAGTTACAATAGCATGCACAAGACTTGTGAAAGGACTTCCAAAAGTCACTATCTCCAAGAGCTACATGGCATTCCAGAGCCAAAATGAGTTACAAATGATAGTTATATCCAACTCCCAACAAGGGTCCACCAAAATAGCATCTAGAAGCATCAATTTTTGTATGCTTCTATAAACCCTAAAATCCAACAACCGATTCTTCTTTAAAGAGGCTCCAAATGGGTGAAAAAAGTCACAATTGACCAAGTTTATCAGATGACACAAAACCACCTCAACTCTAAAGCTGATAAAACAACCTAAATACCCTCTTAATGTTTACAGAGTAACAAATAACTTCCCTATATACCCTCTCCTTGTTTGACAAAACCTCCTTAGATGCTTGTGAAAGTATTAAGTCTCTAACAATACTCATAAAGGCCCAAAAACACAAGGCATATAAGCACATATCTTACCTTTGCATTTTAAATAACATTATGAATTAAATGATTTATAAAGGTATCATTAAGTCAGAATGTTTTACATTTCAATTTAAATGCAAAGATGAAAGAGGCTATAGTTCTGGTTTTTTACATGATTAAAGGCAAACAAAAGTCATAAGACTTAATTTGCTTAATAACACATAAAGAATAAAGGCATAGAAAAGTTCATTTAAAACCTAAGGTGTGCATAAGACTAAGGTCTTAAAATTCGATGCATATTAGTCTTTATGTATTTTCTTAAAACAACAACATGCCAAAAGAAATATCATAGCAAGTCTAGGGAAAATAAACCCTAAAACAAAACGATGCAAAAGAAATGCAAAGCATTTCATTTGAGACTGTCGAGCCTTTTGGAGACTTTCCAACACCGCCATAGGGTTTTTTTATGCATTTGAAGGTTTCAGCCAGAGAACTTTGAGACCGAGCTAGGGTAAGTCATTTCTTGTGCAAATAATGCCATTTTTCCTCCATTTCCTGTAGGAATCATACTGTCACGGGCTCCACTTTTTTGTATATTTAATGCATTTTGCTGAAGATTGTTTGTTTCTATTTTAAAATGAAGATTTTATACATTATATGTATAAAAATGACATTCCAGCCATGATTATACACTCAGATGCCTCCATGATATAAAGATATGTCTTCATTTTTCTTCCTCTGTTATTTCAATTTATATGCATAGCTATGGCTCAGCCCTGATGATTCTTTGTATTTCTACTTCATTTTGTAGATAATACGCTTTACTATACAAAAAATAGTGAAAAAATTTCAATTTTTGTACTCCTCTTTACTATAGACGATGGACCTTGGAAGAAAATTATATGCAAATCGTGCTTTCATTTTCTGTTTTTCCTCCTGTTGATGATATTGCATCATGGCATTGTTATTATGACCCCTCAATGGTTCTGTGTCTCATTAGAAAACCCTCATGCCGCTGCCTCATTTATGGACTGTCACCAAATATTTCATTGTGCTCCTAATTTATGTTTTGTTCTTGCTATTTATGTGGCCATCAGTCTTTAACAAGGAACAAAAATTCTCATTTTTCCTTGGAAATGGTAGCAACCTAGAATAAATACCAGATGCATAGAGGTATATGAGTAAAATCTATACCAAATGCTCGACCATTCATTATAATTATCACTGTTATGTAGCTCACTGTGTTGTTGACTATGAGAATTAGTGCATTCAAATCCATTATGCATTGGTCATCATTATACTTCATATTGAAGTCATACATATAACATTTAGCCCAAATATGTTTCTCCAGGGTTTCAAACTTTAGCCAGTTCCTGACCCACAAGTATCTCTACTTTTTGAAGGTCTTTAATGGCCATCTGGTCTTGATGTATGCAACTTACTGGTAGACCAATCATTTTTGTCATTCATGATAACTCTCTGTCCTTAGCATAGATGACTGTTTCTAAACTATGCTTCATTATTTTGCATTCAAGCTTCATTAAACAATATTGTTTTTCATTACTTAGTGTATAATTGGTATGTAACGAGCAAATCTATCATTTTTTATCAGCTGTCTGTACTCGATTATAGCCATATAAGATTTGGCATACATCTCATAGGTGATCAACAACTAAGCTCTTGGCATTAATTTTTAACATGTTGCCTCCTTTTGTGAAAAAGTTATTCTTACAACACTTACTTTTGCACCTTTCTGCAATGATAACATTGCTTCATATGCTCTTTCTATAATAACCATTAAAAAGAACTAACTCCAAACATTTGATGACTGTCTTTTGTGTTGCTATATGAAGATTGTGGGCTGTAACTTATACGTCATGATCAAAGACAATATTGCTCTCTTAATAAATCTTTGAAATTCTTCTTATTGTCAAAGAACAATGTAATCTTTACTTAAAATTATTCTACATGAGTTGAGCTCAACCCTTGTGGGAGCCACATTTATCCCACTCATTTGATCTGGGAATAACTGCACCTGTAACTGCACATGAAACAAACAAGTTATAAAAAAAATGACTGTCTTTTGTGTGTACGTTGACCTAATGGTTTTCCTAGACATCCAAGGCATTCATTCATCTTTTGATGCACATGGAGATTGTTCACACCACAAAGGTTATGAAAAAAATCATGGCAAAACCTATAAGAGTTGGACATTCCTTGATTGACTAATGCCTCGCCGTGGAGCGTTCATTTACTTGTTAAACGAGCGTAAACTTAAATGGAAGCGGCATATGTGCACTAAGAGCGATTCGATCTGATATATTGAAAAATAACGGAAATAAATTCTACCTTCTGGGAAGGTATTACGAAGTTTCTTAACTCCAATCATATCTAACCAAGCGAGAAATCGTGGCAACTCTGATTGAGAGAAAAAACTATAAAGCTGACCTTATGCTCTGAGGAACAAACATGGATGGATTCACAGATGCTGCGGGAGCAGTATGAGGCGAGCTTGTGTTGAGCTTTAAAATGAAATCTAATTTGAGATTAACGGATAAACAACTTCGTTCCTGATTATACTAAGTGGGCCCCTTAGCAAAGATCAACTAATTTACATAGAAGATTATAGCAAACTCCATCAACTTTTATTCATAACGTGAAATCATTTACATTGACTGTTCTGCTTCTGAAAACTAACAAAAAATCTGATTCATATTATATCTCTAACTCTTACATAATTTGCTTCTCTATCTATCTATCTATCTCCTTCCTGTTCACCCGCATAGGAGGAACACTTATTTTAAATTAGGAGAACAACTGACTAACAAACCCTAACAGAGAAAGACGTGGATATAAAATGCATCCCAAAATCGAGGAACATACTGCATAAATGAGTTTATCTGTTCAACCCGTTCCAAAGAGAATATAGCACTCCACTCTTTCCAGATTAAATGTCATTTAAAATCCTTCCCAATAGTTTTGGTCAAAGAGTCTTTTGCGGGGTTCCTAGAAATGGCAAAATGAGACTTTTACTTGCAGAGCAGGTGGCTAGCTTATTTCGATCTGTTTCTTCAGCAACCTGCGAAACACAATGTAACAGATGTGAAAGAAAAGGCGCATGGCACATACATAATATCCATTCATTAATCACATATTTAAATCTATTTCATCATTCAAAAAAACTTCATGCATTATACGATCATTTGAAGTCAACGAGGAAATAAATGTGAGCATGTATCGTGATAGGCTAGGGAACATGAAAGTGTATTGGCATAGGATATCCCCGATAAAGTTTCAGAGGTTAAGCAACCATAATGTAGAAGTAAGGTAGTAAAAGTACACCATGATATCCAAGTATGAGCAGGGCTCATGGAGAGATAAGAATTGATGCATGAACAGGTGAATAATATAAATGTCATGTATGGTTATAACTTTTCATTGCTTATGGATGATACTTTGTAACAACAACAAGGGATTCTCTATTGGAACATCCCAAAAAATTTAGAAATTGGAAGGTGAATGGAGAACTCTGCAAATCATGGTGGTGGCAATCAGAAAATAGTAACTATAGAGGACGGTTTAGCCCTAGAAAAAGAGATGAAAATCTTGGAGATACCAGTAGTGGATGTCATAGTAACTACTGAGAAGGATGCAACCTTTCTGGAACAGTGTGCAGTTATTGGACACTTCCTGGGAAAATGGTTAACAAGGAAGGTTATTGGAGAGTGGGTGATCGAAAATTGGAAGATGGATCCAATACTCAATTTTTTGCCAAAAGGCTTTTTTGTGGCTGTATTCTGTAGCATGGACGAAAGGGAGCAAATTGTTTCTCGGGATTGGCAACATGGATCATCCTTTCTGTTCCTGCAAAGATGGGAAAGAAACTTTAATCCTCTGGAATACGAGCCCTGTAACAGTCCGGTTTGGTTACGTTTATACAATCTGCCTTTTGAGTATTAGTCGGGTGGGTGCCTATCAAAAATAGGTAATACTATTGGTCGAACATTGGAGATAGATTTGAGAAAGGGAGAAACACTGATATATGCAAGAATACAGGTATTAGCAATCAAGGTGATTCCACAGGCGATGGTCTTATGTCTGAGCGGTAGGAAATGGAAACAAACAATTGAAGTTGAAGTCCCAAAGTTCTTCTGTTCTAAATGCAAATGAAGGAATCACAGCTCCGATGCTTGCAAAATATTTCCATTTGGAACGAAAGGTGTTTGGAAGGAAAAACAAAAGGTAGAACCCAAGGATGCTTCGAAAGAAGAAACACATTCAAAAGAGGAAGTGGGAGCGACAATGGAACAACTCAGACTCCAAGCCTCGTCCCATGTCAAAATGTGGCAAATGGTCCTGGCGGATAGTCAGGAGGAAAATCCGGGAGTGGATGAAAGAATGTTTGAGGAAGGAGAGATCGGGCAATCCGAAGAGGAAAACGGGTCTCCCGTAAAACTTCTGGAATGGTACAATAACGAGGTATCAGAAGATCCAGGGTCACAATCAGAGAAGGAATTCCCTGAAGAGTTGGAACCAACTGAAAGAAGGACAATCAAACAAACTCCAAAAATTGCTTCAACTGTCAGGGTTGGCCGAAAGACCAATAAACAGAAAAGGGAAGAGGAGGCCCAGAAGGCAGAACAACCAACAATCAGAGCATACATGACAAGATCCAAGGGAGTAGGACCCTCCCTTGGAAGGAAATGAAGGTCACCTCATGGAATGTTAGGGGCATAAATGCCCCTAACAAGAAGCAACTGGTGAAACGCCAGTTGGAAACTCTAAATTCCGATGTCATCCTTCTACAAGAATCAAAACTGGAAGGGGAGAAAGTTAGTGCTTTCATCAAATTTTGTAAACTATGGGAAGGCTATTTTGTGGATGCAATAGGAGCCTCAGGTGGGCTGGGCGTTATGTGGCGTCTAGGGAAAGTCAAGGTAACTGTGTTGAACTCTAATCCAAATTGGTTGAAAGTTGAAATTGAAGTTTTCCAATCAAAGCTTAAATATGAATTGCACAACGTATATGGTCCCACAAAAATCGAAGACAAAGCTTCTTTGTGGGACACTATATCAAATAATTTAGGAAGATCAAAAGTAATTTTAGGGGGAGATTTTAACGCAATTCTGGATTTGAAAGAAAAATTAGGGGGTGCAAGGAAAGTCAGTCAAGTTTTAAAAGATTTTGTGAATTTTGTGGAATCTAACAATCTGATAGACATCAAAACTGGGAATGGAATTAATACCTGGAATAACAAGAGGAAAGGTTTTACTAACATTGCTGAAAGGCTTGATAGATTCCTGGTTTCTGAAGACTGGCTGGAGGGTAACCTTCTTCCAAAAGCATCTATCCACACGGTTGCAATTTCTGACCATTTCCCAATTAATCTATTGGTAAATGAGGTGTCAAGTCCGGCCAAAGGTCAATTTAGATTTGAGAAGATGTGGCTGCGAGCCCCGAAGCTTCCAGATTTACTAAGGCGATGGTGGAGTGAACCAATTCAGATGGTAGGCTCAAAAATGTTCATTTTTCAGAAAAAATTGCAAAGGGTAAAGGAAAGGCTAAAAGTGTGAAATAAAGAATGTTTTAAAAATATCTTTGAAGAGAAGAAACGAATAGAAGAAATGTTGATGGTTTTGGGAGAAGTGGTAATAAACCACGGTATGTCAAGTGCGGAGTTTGAGACAGAAAAGCAGCTCAAGGCAGAATATGAGGAAATCTTGCTTAGGGAAGAATGCTACTGGAGAACGAAATCACGGGAAGCTTGGCTCTTGGAGGGTGATTTAAATACCAAATTTTTTCATAGCTTGACCAAGATAAGGAGAAGCTAGAACATAATCGAGCAGATAATAGGTTTGGATGGTCAGATCAAAACCAAGGAGGTGGATATCCAAGCAGCAGGTGTGGAATATTTCTACAACCTGTTGGTAGGTAACGGTGATAAGGAGCCTCTAAACCTGAACATTGTAGATGATATCGCACCAAAGGTCTCGGAAGAAGATAATAAGTTGCTCTATGAGGCTACAACATTGGAAGAAATAAAAACAACCCTCTTCCAGATGCAGCCGGATAAAGCTCCCGGCCCCGATGGATTCAATGCCTGTTTCTATCAGACTTGCTGGGAGTTTATGGGGCTAGATATCCACAGTGTGGTGGAGGAATCAAGGAGGAAAGGTACAATTTTGAAGGATATGAACAACACAAATATTGCTTTGATTCAGAAAAAAAGAAAATTGTGAATCCTTCGCGGACTTCAGACCAATAGCTTTGTGCAACACAATTTATAAGATAATTACAAAGGTAATGGCAAACAGATTGAAAAGGCTTCTCCCAAAGTTAATTTCACAGGAGCAAAGCGGCTTTGTTCCTAGAAGGATCATCTCGGATGCGATAGTGGTCACACATGAAGTGGCTCACTCCTTAAAGCACTTGCAACAAAAAGGTATGATAGTTAAGTTAGATATGAGTAAAGCCTACGACAGAGTAAGCTGGAGATTTCTAATGGAGGTTAAAAAGAAACTAGGCTTCAAAGAAGACTGGTTAAAATGGGTTTTCAGCTGCATTTCAACGCCTAGATATTCCATACTAATAAATGGATCCCCATTTGGTTTCTTCAGTGGTGCCAAAGGTTTGAGGCAAGGTGACCCAATCTCTCCCTTTCTGTACATTATTATAACAGAAGCTTTGAGTGTGCAGATTAAGAAGGTGGTAAGCAATAGTCTATGGAAAGGCATTTGGATCTCTGAGTCCTTCCCAGCCTTAGCTCATCAATTCTTTGCAGATGATACAATTCTTTTTGGGACCTCAACTGTAGTAGAAGTACAAACCCTAAGGAATACACTCCAGTCTTACTATGAGCAAGCGGGTCAAGAAATAAACAAAGAAAAATCAGGTATATTCTTCTTCAATACGGCGGTTGGGCTCTAAAGGAGGCTGGCGGGAATATTGGACTTTAATATTGAGAAATTTCCAGCAAAGTATTTGGGTGTTCCCCTCATAGATGGTCCATCAAAAATTTTCCATTGGGAGGAAACGATAAACAAAAGCTCCACAAGAGTGGAGTCATGGAGATGTAGGTGGTTAACTCTAGCAGGGAGGATAGTGTTGATCAAAGCAATTCTTGCTGCCATTCCCATTTATATATGTTCATGCCTGGAAGTATCAAATAAAGCAGTGAGGCGCCTCACGGGTATTCAAAGGAAAGTTCTGTGGGAAGGCTCGCAAGAAAGGAAGCGTATCCCACTGCTCTCTTGGGACACAATGATGAAATCTAAAGAAGATGGTGGGGTTGGCATAAAGGACTTGAAAGTACATAACCAGGCCCTAGGAGCTAAGTTGGTGTGGCAGATGTCTAAAAACCCAGAGGCTTTATGGAGCAGGATCCTTCAAGCAAAATATCTCGATACTCAAGAGGCCGAGAGGATTCTAACCATAGCAAACCCCCAGCACGGTTCGGCGGTATGGAACTTCATACTAAAATCCAGAGGGATCATCTGTGATAATTTATCGTGGAAAATAGGGGATGGGAGGCGTGCTTCTTTTTGGGATGACTCTTGGTCTTCTTTCCCAGTCTTGAGTGAGAACCCGACTCTAGTTGATGCAGTGGAACCGTCTAAAGTCATCTATGGTGAAGTGTTGCGAGACTACATAGAGGCTCATTTGGAGAATGGCCGATGGCATTGGGTGTGGAGACCCTTCAACTTCTTGCAGGAGCATGTAAAGTTGGCGCTTTTAAATGAGCTGGGAAAGCGCAGGTTCTTCCTATCAAATAACCAAGATTCCCTAATATGGTGCGCCTCAAAGGCGGGCTCGTACTCCGTTAAGCTGGGTTATGAGTTAGTCAAAGCCGATAGAGTAGCGGCAAAATGGCCTAAACGACTTTGCTAGGGGAAATTTGTCCTCCCCAAAGCGGGCGCCTTCGTATGGGTGGCGCTGCACGGGAGGATCCTCATGGGTGAAAGGATGGAAAAACTAGGAATTATGGGTCCTCACCGTTGTGTTATGTGTGAAAAAAGTAGTGAAGATGTGCAACACCTTTTAGTTAGATGTGATGTGGCACAGTCCATTTGGAGGTTTTTTTGTGCAAAGCTAGGATGGCATGCCCCGCTAGCAAACTGCTTACAGGACATTTTTGTTTCTTGGCCGAATATTTTCAAAGGGGCAGCTTATGGTGGCCTTTGGGATGTTGTCCCGACCATGATTGTGTGGTAGATTTGGCGAGAGCGGAATGCAAGGATTTTCAAAGGAAAACCTTCATCTGTTGAACAGGTAATCTGGAAGGTGGAAACAGGGGTGTGTGAACATTTGAATGGTAAATCCATGGTATCCAAGTATAGTTTCATCACGGCCTAGGACAGGAAGATGGCGATTGCATGGCCTATGCTTCGGCCTCCAATCGGGAAACAACTCAAAACTAAAGGGAGTAGGGCTCAGGCAAAATGGTTGCTCCCCCCTAAAGATAGGCTGAAGTTGAATTTTGACGGGGCCTCGAAGGGGAACCCGGGGCCCTTGGGAGCTGGCTTTATTGTCCGAGATGAGAATGGTAAAATGTTGGTGGCTGTCTCCATTAAATTGCAAGATGGAACAAACAAGAAGCCGAATTTTTGACACTCTTTGAAGGCATAAACCTCTGCATTGCGAAAGGATGGCACAATGTGGACTTCGAAGGGGATTCGCAGATAGTAGTAAATGCTGTTTCCTCGGGCCAAGCGTCAAGCTGGAGATTAAATCAATGGGTAAAGGAGATAAACATGTGTTTAAAAGGGATCCAGAACCACACATTGAGGCATGTGTACAGAGAAGCGAACAAGCCAGCAGACTTGTTGTCAAAGATAGGTGTGGAGCAGGTCGAGGTGAAAAGGATGGGAGCTGAAGAGGAAACTTGGCCGGACCTGCACAATCTCATTCTAGCGGATTTGAATGTAAGACAGGACTCTTCGTCGCCTCATTAGTCCTTTCAGTGGTTTGTCCCTTGGTCAAACAGGGGTGCCTAGAAACCTTCACGGTTTTCTGGAAGTGAGGCTCTGGCATCTGGTTAGATATCACCGTGCCCCTGTGCAAATAAACTGAAACAAGGAATGGTCTCTAATTAAATTGGGTCCTGCATAAAACTTCTCAAATTGCTATGGAGTAGGTAGTAGGATGTGGGCTGGGCAGGCGGTTCTTTTCTATTGTAATCTCTTTCGTTTGAATGGATTGATTGAGTGTCACCCTCTCTGTTGACAATTTGCCTAAAAAAAAAAAAAATGCATGTTATTTGAAACATAACTTTTCCATTTGCATAATAAATATTCCTTTCATTAATACAAGTAATGATATTACATAATCTCAATATGACATTTCACATTTACAATTTCCATAGAGATGGATATAAGATTACATACATAGATTCAACGAGCTAATTGAAATAGAAAATACAAATGGGTTAGAATATCCTCAAATCTTGGCTGCCAATTGTGTGAGGAGAAGCATCACTCAAGCACTTTTTTGCCAACCACGGACTCACTGTAGTTCCCCACACATCTTCCAAACTGGTAAGATGGCCCTACCCTTCGACAAAGAGATTGGTTTGGTAGCCTCATAACTCTAGCCTTTTTTGAGCATGGTGTTGTGTCCTACATATATAGAGCTACCATATAGTGGCTACAACCTACATGTATGAAAATCCCTACCTAGTATGTAAACTTGGATCATAGTGAAATGGAAGTGTAAACAGTGGATACTTACACTACTTTGGCCAAAGAATTCATCACCCAGTACTTTGAGTGAGAGTCATCTATTTCACCCACCTTCCTAGCTCGACTTGGTTTTGACCATTCATACTCTACACCTAGGTTACCCCCTTTCCCATGGATTAAACTAACCCCAAGAATAACCCACTAACAACTCATAATTAAAATGGCATTACAACCAAAGTAAATCTAGCAACTTCTTACTTTATGCTACATACGTCTAGTATAGAAAAACTACATATAGTGTTGGCATCGATGTATAGTATAAATACATCTTGCCTCCATACAAATTCCCATATATAGGGTACATACACATCTATATAATTATAAACCAATATGAAAGGTTTCTCCAACATAATAAACAACCAAGAAACATGCAAGCATAAACAAGCATCACAACATACTCAAAATCATTCCTATCCAACTTGGTAATCATAAATATTTAACCTTTCCAACATAAATGACAAAGGTATAGAAACTAATATGTCTGTATAAAAGCTCCAATTGATTAATCTCCCTTGCTAGCTCAATTCCTCAAGCCCGCTTGCTACTTCCTCTGAGATCAACTTAATTCCCACTTCTAACCTCTCACCAATTATCTCAACAATCACAAATGCAAAATAGCTAAGCAACTCACTAACACGAAAATCACAACTGAATAGTAATAAAGAAATAAGAATGAGAAGTGTAGTAAAATGGTAGAATGACCACCTCTATATATACTAAAATATAAGCAAACAAAGGCTACAAACAAGCTATTACTTCTACCACCTTTCTACTCCCATGCAACAAATCATCTAACTAACTCATAGATTTGCAACACACAACAATCCTCACAATTCAAATGGTTGAGTTGACTTGTTTTAAGAGACAACAAGACTGTTTTACTGAGTTAATGAACAACACAACCTTTTAGCAAGTTTCCTACTTGGTTTGCAAGTCGACTACTCCTCTATATTTCTTCCAACTTACCATTGATTGAGTTTATGCACATCTACAAGTTTAAGACTTCATTTTTGCTTCCAAAAGCTACAGGTTTTAGCGCCACATTTCATGTTTTGGTGCCCTTATAGATAGCAATGAAAAAGACTTCTTCCAACATTCAAACTTTATTCATTTGCTTTACCAAAATTTCACTTGATGCCTCTTAATAGATGTGGCTGATTTACTTGGTCAATCTTTTGTTTCATGCACGGGTTTAACACTATGCAACACATCAACACAAGGCAACACTATATGCACATAGGCTTTATTTAAAGCGCTTACTAATATCAACTTCAATGCTATATAATGTGCTTTGAATATTATTACAAATGATTATCACTTATATATTATATAATATATATATATATGTATATGTATATATTAAGATTAATATATACACACATATATATATATACACACTTATTTACTCAAGATTATCATAAGCATTAATTGCCAATTAACAAATATATAAAAACATATATTAAAATAACTATTATATATATACATATACACACACACATATATTAATGTATATGTATATATTATTTATAAATATATATTAATATATATATATATATAATATTATTTTAATATCTTTATATAACCACTCTTATTTTCATAAATCAAAATATATACACAAAGTGTATATATATATATATATATATATATATATATATATATATATATATATATATATATATATATATATATATATATATATATATATATATGTCATCTCCATCCAATTGATATTCCCATACATATGGATAGTTTGTCCATGAGCATGCTGTGAGATACGCCTATCTACATATACTCTATACACTTATTTACTCATATATGTATGGGTTGATTATAGATAATGATATATATATATATATATATACTGCTTTTATGTATATATCTCATCAATATAAATATGAACACACAAGGAAGAACTTTCTCTCGACATAAAGACTTAATCACATTCATCAATCGCAACATTCATAGGACAAGATCATAACCCAATATGCAAACATTCACATCCAAAACTAAAGATCACTTACCTTTTACCAAACTAACTTGACTCAACATAGACCAACTAGGGTGTGAGTGTGTGTATGCTCAGTTAGGCTCATTAAGGGTTACCAGATCAAGTCCTTCTCCTGAGTGATACTTCCCCTCTTCTGAAGGTTTGAACATGTTCTTGCATTTAGCTTAGCACATCATAACAATAGTTAACCTATCACAATACAATCGTATACATCATATATTTCATAGTTAGAATCATTATAAAACATCAAATTGAATCAATCATTCATTCATCATATTTCCATTTAAGATTCATAAAACACATTCATATATTCAAGCAATTTTAACCAAACAAGGTAATAGTAAATAAATAATAACACACTGTGTAACATCACCTTAAAAATCAAAGACCTTAACCTTAACTCTAGTCCCCTAATTGGTGATAGACTCTAAGTATTTTCATGACCTATTTTTGACTACTATTAATCCCTTATGAACTTGTTGTTCTTCCATAGAATCCTCATGAGGTAACCTAACCTCAAGGGTCTGCAACCTTCTATTTACTTCATCAACTACATTAACTCTCCATCTAACATTCCTCCCACCTCTTCTTCCCTAGACCACATGAGCTCCCCCTTGGGCCATTTAAGTTTTTTCTTTAATACAAAATAATGCAATAAAATCTTCAAATACTTACAAATTAAACCATAAAAATATACTTTATTCTACCTTACCCTTGAGTAGATAAAAACATTTAATAGCAAAGACTCATGAAGGAATAGATAAATCCACTCAAATTATCAATAGAAATGCATATTTAGTAGCTCTCATATTATATTAATAGCTAGAACATTACAAATTAGCTACAACATTGAAAAACTAGTAAAATATTGACCTAATAACAAGAAGTTTCCCTATTCTTGAGTCCC
>VDFB02177406.1:0-11581 GCA_007258455.2 Sequoia sempervirens | reverse complement strand
TCCAAAGTATGCAATGGCTGGTGACAAGCCAAAGTCCGCCTGGTGCCAATGGCCAAACATCTCATGAAGTCCGCCTTAGTCAAAGAGGAAGTGGCAACCAAGATGAGGAAGTCCGCCCTTGGTTAAGTGTTAGATGGCAAGCAAGAGAGCCAAGTCCGCCCACCAAAAGAAGTCAAGTGGCAACAAATTAAAGGAAGTCCGCCTTAAGCTTTAGACAATGGCCAAAGATGTGATGAAGTCCGCCCAAGTCAAAAAGGAAAGTAGCAATGAAAACCATGAAGTCCGCCCTATGTATGGCAAGCTATTAAGCAAAGTCTGCCCAAAGCATAAGCAAATGGCAAAGAAAAGATCAAAGTCCGCCCCTTGAGCAAAACAGAAATTTGGCGAAGGCATAACCAAGGCAAAGATGAAGGTGGCCAAATCATTAACAAAGTCCGCCATGCTTAGAAAGAAAAAAAAAAAATTAACAATTTGCCTAAGTCTAAACCTTTGGAAAATTAAAATATGCATGGCACTTAGGAAATATGTCCAAGTATCAAAGTGACTAAGGAAAATCTTCGCCATGGCTAGGAAAATGGTGGAAAGGTCAAGCAAATGGCTAAATAAAATCGGACATGGCGAAAGAATTTTGGACAAGAGACAATTCATGGCTAGAGAAAAATTGGACGTGGCTAGGAAAAAGTTGGATGTGGCTAGAAGAATTATGGACGAGAAATATTTATGGCCAAATAAAGTTGGACATGGCCAAATAATTTTGGAAAACGATTAAAAAATCATGTCCAAACCAAATTGGATGCTAGAAATTTTGGCGAGAAAATTTGGACAAAAATGAAAATTCGCCTAAGGCATTGGCAAGGAAATTTTCAAAAATCAAAAATTATTTGCCAATAAAACGAATGGGTTGGAACGGACACATAAAATAATTATTCTAATTATTTTAATCATTTATTTTCCAACACCAAAAAAGAGATAAGTCTTGAAAATTTCGAAATTGGAAAGAGAGAAAAAGAGTTTTGTTGAACTGTGAATGAAATTAGAAACTTTCCCGGACGAGATTATTGAGGATAGAACTTGCCATACGAAAGCAAAGTGAAAGATGAGTTCGAACTTGATTCAAAGGAAACATTGCAAATTTACTAAAATGATCGACCCTCTCACTTCTATAAGTGATTTCGTTTTTCATTTGTGCAATCACTCGATTTTGAGAAGAAAAGTTGTGAGAAGAGAATTGTTAAAGGCAAAAGGTTGAAGAAATTCGCAGCAAAGTGAAGGAAATATTCTGTTATCAGCTTGCATTGTGATCGTGATCACGTCTCCAAGAAGTCACAAGGCAGATTTGTTTTGTCCATTTCATGTTAACATGATACTTCACCATTTATTTTCTTTCCAGCTTGTTATTTTTCGCGAAGTCCAATCTGATTATCAGCTGGAATGTTCTTTCAAACTGATTTAAATGTCGAATTCTGATTATTTCTTTCTTCCTTCTCTTGCAGATCTATTTTTCGAAGCATTCTAGATGAAATTTGCAAGCAAAGGTGTCCAAACACAATCAAAAATCAAGTCCAAGTGGGAACACGTCGTGGACACAGATCTTGGCCACATTGATCTTGAAGACTTCCGGAAGAGAATGTACGGGACTGACGGACGTCTGCCTACACCAATCGCCATGAGGATGATGCGCAATGGAATCGTCCACGCAGCTGGATTTCCACCAGCAAAAGAATGTCCTGAGCTGATGGCAGAATGCGCACTACACTACAACGCACAAGACAGACAGATAGAAGCTCCTGACGGAAGGGTCCTTGCCTACTTGTCCGAGCCAGCAATCCAGGAGACTTTTGGCATTCCAGTGTACAACCGAACATCCTATCGCACCAAGCAAGATGCACTCAAACTTTATCAAAGTCAGAAGGATCTCTGTGCATCCAACATAAACAAGAATTGGTTATTAAAACCAAAGCCTACTGCAAGCAAGATGCCGAAAAAATTGATCAGAACCCACTTCAAAGAGGAATATGGTGATATTGTTCTGCTACTTAACAAAATGGTAGGCAGTGCCCACGGTGCTCCTTTCGAAGATTGGATGTACTATTTTATTGATGAGATAATCACTGGAGTCAAGATGTTCAATTGGTCCAGGATGATTAGTGACAGCTTGCACGAACAGTTGGTCAACTTTGAGAAGACCAAAATTTTTCACATGAGCTCATACATTGTATATTCACTTGCGAGATATTATAAATATCCTGGCTTGACATGCAAAGGCGTGGTTGGCAACGGCGAGGGGAAATTCAAAGTCTACGACTGCTATCCGCAGCTGCAGCTAAAAGAGAAGTCTCATTTCAGGAGAGCTCACGATGCATTTTTGATGTATATCACCCGGCTTCTTCAGGGCGGAACACACCAAAGACTCTCACACGAAGCCAAGAGCCTAATCAGTCGGTATGGATTCTGGTTCATTCAGTATCCTAAGTTCACCTACATCAGAATCCAAGGATTTTCCGGAAATCCTTATAGGCTGCCTGTCTATCCGACTAACAGGATGGTATTGTTGGAAGTGCTAAGACAATTAGAAATGTATCAGAATATCCAAAGGCCTAAGCAAAAAGCTGTTGTTACCTTTCCGTTTTTTCATCGGCAACATGGAGGAGTCATGCCCGACAGCACAAGCAGCAGAGGTTGCTCGACTGGAGATTCAACAATATCCTTTCATCTCATATAAAGCCAGGAACAACTTCGATCCGCTCCAGCACATCAAAACAGTGGACGGAGAAAGATACAAACATCGGGTTGACTTAGAGGACTTCTGGGCCAACGCAGCAGATGAATATGACGTAAGAAGAAGGTTGTGGTCAAGGTTGCCATTGAGCATGATAAGGGCAACAGAGCTCTTCAAAGTACCTGACCAACTGCAAGATGATGGAATATATGTGCAGCCAGGCTTCAAGGAGAATGAGCCGCTTCCACCTATAAAATGGTTTGAGCCTGAGATGGGTGACCTAGCCACTTTGATGCGCCCTGTTTTCAAATACTCTCAGTGGTGGATAGATCGTCAAGTAGAGGTCCTAAAACAGAGAAATGTGCAATTTACCTACGAGTTGATGGGCGATACCGAGTCATGTTCTTCGAACGCCGGTGCTTCTCGTGGAGATGGACCAACAAATGCTGCCAACTCAAAGAAGAGGAAAGAAGCCGATAAATCTGCAATAAAAGACAAGGGTAAAGATATAGATGAAGGCCCTTCTCGAAAGAAGCACAAGTCTAAACCCCTTCAGTCGGCCACTTCCAGGAACATAGAAGAGATGCTTGCCTTGGATAGAGAATCTTTAGAAAATGCCTGGATCCCTTCTCCAGTTGAAAATGTAGAGCCAATCCAAATAGAGGATGATGATCAACCTTCTCCAGCAAGCACAAAAATTTTAGAATCGGATAATGATACAGACCTTATGGACGGAGAATTCGAGGAAGGAATGATTTCCGCCCTCAAAGGCATTCAAGAGGACCCATCCGTCTAGGAAATCCAGGATATGCAGTTAGTCCAAGAAATTCAAAGTATGCCAGAAATTCAGGAAGAACAGGAAGTACAGGACATGCAAGACGTCCAAAATCAACAGGACGAAATTGAACAGCCAACAGTACCAGAGTGGCTGAGAGAAAGACTGAAAAGAAAAGCGCTAGTGGAGGTCCCTGAGGAGGACTGTTGGCGTAAAATCTAACACCTCTGGAGTGCAGGTTTGTACGGACAGCTATGTACACTACGCAATGAGTGCTCTTCAAATTAGGAGGGGAAGCTCCCTTCCCTGGTTGTGCTGGAATGCATGGAAAAGAAAAGTAATCTAAGTCCTATCTTTTTGTTCTCAGTTGGAAGAGGCACAAGGTTAAGAAAACCAAGAACGTTGCAGCTAAGGATTTTCTGGTTTCGCAGATCATTAACTACAACTAAGCTAACTACTTTAAATCTATCCAATTTCCTCAAGAAAACAGAGCATAAGGAAATGGAGTAGGGATGACTATTGGACGATAAACGAGTTTAGATTCTCTACTTGAAGGCAAGGTGGCGCAACTATCATCTCAATCTAAACAAGCTTATTGGGCACAAAACAGATTTAAGAATTTACCAAGACAACCTTATGGAACCCTGTGTGGCATAACACTTGATCGAAATAGTAAAGTCTTCACAAAACAACCTTTATCATCACAACCTCACGAAACCCTATGTGGCATAACCTTTGACTATAATGATAAAGATTCACAAAACAGATTTATCACCGTAATTTCTTGAAACCCTATGTGGCATAACGATTGATCACAATGGTAAATTAACACAAAACAGATTTATCATCTCAATCTCTTGAAACCCTATGTGGCATAACAATTGACCTCAATGATAAAGATGTTCAAACAGATTTATCTAAACTATGGGAAGATTTACCATGACAATCTTATGAAACCCTATGTGGCATAACACTTGATTAGCATAGTAAAGACTTCACAAAGCGGTTTTATCATCACAATCTCACGAAACCTTATGTGGCATAACGCTTAATCATAACGATAAAAGATTCACAAGACAGAAAGAATCCACCATTACAATCTCTTGAAACCCTATGTGGCATAACAATTAATCATAATAGCGAAGACACATGAACAAATACCAAAAGAGCAATATTGAGGGCAAGGTAGGCGCAGCATATATTTCTCTCTCAAGCAAAAGTTATTTACAAATGAGCAAAAGCTCTTATTTATATACATCAAGGTGTAGGGAACCCTAAAATCACCTTGTGTCATCTACAGTTATTGCAATGCATGCAAATCATGCGCCAAACCCTAATTAAGTAAACTATACAGTCAACTGGGAAACTACCATCAGTTAACCGAAACATCTAATCTAAAAATGGACAATTGTGCGAGCATGCACGCCCTTATTGAAAGCAAGTTAACTGGAAGACTACCATCAGTTAACGAAAAACCCTAAATGAAATTCCAAGTAAACAAGGTGAATCTCAGAATAGATATGCATGAGGTGAGACAAAACGCTAACTGGTGTTCGTTAACTCTCGTATAATGTCTATTCTCGAGAGGTGAGAAATCAAGTTCATCGGTCGTGATCTCCAAAGAACTAATCCTCAACGAAAATTTGCCAATCGCATCAGCATCTGAATGTCAGCAACTTGAGCAATCTTTGCAATCTTTGCACACTCAACCAGCATTTCACTGACTGGTAACTTTGGCGGCTCCGTAACTGAAGTGTTAGCCAACATCTCTTCTGCAGCTTGATACAAATCGGTCTTAGCTTTTCTGATGAAGTCATGAATTAAAACCCATTTGGTCTTGAATTCAATCTGTGTGTATTGTACTCAAAACTTCAAGGACTGCGGAACACCTGCTTATATATTCTCACAACTTTTCTGGAAGCTAAAATAGCTCACAGGGTAAAATAGCTCATCAAGCGCTAATTGCGCTTAAAAATCTTGAGATGGGTTTTGTCTAGAAAAAGATTCTAAGACAACCCAGAACGTCAGAAATGCGAAAATATGACTTCTACTCGACCATGCAAAGACTTTTCAGTTGAGAAATTTAGAAACTCAAGAACAAATGTTCTCAAGTTAAAAATTCCTGAAAAATCAAACGCACGATTTTAATTCGAGTAAGCTATATGAAAATGATCCAGATGTTGAGACTTGTCTAAATTGCCAATTTCAGGAACATGCGAATTGTATACTGAGAGAAATTTGAGAATCAAGGAGGAAAAAGACGTTTTTTGTATGCTCTTCTTCAATGAAAATCGCCCTTAAATTCTTCAAATTGCTGAGAACTGTGAACTTTAACCTGCAAAAGAATGTGATTGGAGAAATCGCCTTTGCAAATAGATGAGAAATCTGCCTTTGTTTGAGAAATATGAATCTCCCTTGAAAATACGCCTTTGAATGAAGAAAAACGTATTTTGCTTGAAAATACGCCTTTGCCTTGAAGAAAAACGAATTTTGCTTTAAATTTGCTTTGAAAATATATAAAATTCGATTTCCCTTTGAAGATATGAATCTCTCTTTGAAAAATACGAACTTCTCTTAAGATTGGATTTTCTCCTGAGAAATACGAATTTCTATTGAAAGCTCTGTGAATTACAAATGATGGCGCCATGCTTAAAGAAGATGAAATTCGCACCAATTGAGCAACTGCAATACTTCAAAACCCTGACAAGAATAGAAGATCTCTGATTGGCCCATTTCAGTTGAACTGCCACTGACTGGAAGTTTGGATTAAAATAAATAATAAAATATTTATCATGCAAATAGCAAAGGCGCCAAAAATAGAAATCGCCACTCAATGCTAAAATATGCAAAATATTTGAAACTTCAGTTGACAATTGAATGAAGCTTTAGGCTTCACCGTTGGACTTCACCGATTCCGAAAAGTCATCTTTTGAGCATATAGGCGTCCATTTGCTCAAGATATTGCACTTTTTATTAACTTCCTATTTTATAGCTGACAGCAAAGTCACGACTGGCCAATTTCAACACTGATTTCTGAGTGACCGGATGATGCTGGGACTGAGCTGGAGAATTCATCGGAAAGCCTAGTGAACAAGGAAGAAATGTCTACTGGGAGACACTACTGCAAAATCCATCGTTTAACACCCTGAAAAATTAGGTGCCCCTGATTAAATTGCTTTACGGGTTCCAGACTTGGCCATTTTCCTAAACTGCCATCTGATGCTTCAAACGGCTGCAGACGGTGAACGGTGAACCCTGCTGACATGAGACGAAGCTCATTGCATGACTGGAGATATTCTGCATGCAACGACTGTATGTAAGACACCTGAAAGCTGTGTTAAGGGCCTCAAAAGTAAAAGCGCCCCTGGGTCATGGTTGCACTTTTGTCATTTTTACGAAAGTTGAACGTTCATCCAAGTACCCTACTTTGACCGCTAATATTTGGAGCTGGGATGACCCGATTCAGGTAGTATCTGTTTTAACGGACAACCAGAAGGGCCTACAAGAGAAGTCATTAGAGGTGACGAAGCAAGAAAACTGCTTCTAAGACCTCAAAAATTCCAGTGCGTATTTTATTTAAGATTACCGCTCCCAGACTCGGCCATTTTCCAGACATCGTCACTTTGCAGTATTACACCAAAGACCTCACGCACGAGCGACTGCCAAATCCCGAAGGCTGACAACTGTGCTCGTTGGAAAGATAAAATGATAACGCTCAATAGCCGTGAAGACTTCGAACGCGAACGGACTCATCTGACCAGCCTAAAGGCTAGGCGCCTTAAGACTATGAAAATGCACTGAAAACCATTTGTTGGTTCGCCCGTAAAATTACGTGCTCGGTAGAATCTCTGCCACGACCACCAGGATCGTCGGATCGACAAGCTGAATGATGCATCGCGGAGCTAGGCTAGAATACTACTGATGTTATGAAGACTCTGTCTACGAATTTTGACATCTGGAGGGTCCTTTAAACCAGCGCCCCTGGCCTGTACTTGCACTGGGCATAAACGGAGAAGCTCAGAAACATGAAAACTCCATTTTAAGCTGATCTTTGGATGACTGCCGCCTGAACTCTGAGAGTCGGATGACTACACTTGATATCTTGTCGGATAAGCAGACTAGTTGTGAACGGATTGACTGCATCCGGCAATGAAACTGTCGAGATTTACCCCTTCCTTGAGATGGGCGCCCTCAGGCTAGAGGCGCGCTTTTGCCTGAAAAGAGCAAATTTCTCACCTCCTAAAATTTAGGGATTTTAACTTCTGTCGCCGATAACCGGAGTTGTGAGTCTCGGAATGCTTCGCTGCATAGCTCGACGGATAGCTCGACGGATAGCCAGACTAGTTCTGAAGAGATTGACTGTATGCTTGAGCATTTTAACCAGAATCTTGACCTCCAACAAGCTATGCGCCCCTGAGCTATACTTGCGCTTTTGGGCTTTTCCTGAGAAATCTTCATGATTTGATCATTGAAAACTTTGTTTCGATCATTGAAATGACCGTCTGCAATATGGAATGTCGTCGTGAGATGCTTCTCCATCGCGAAGATCTTCATTTTGAGTCTCTGCTTCGGTTCTGACCAATAAAACTGACTTTGATTGACAAAATATTGACAAAAACTCCATGCTTGATATTGCCCAAAACTGTGTTCTACAACATTTTAGCAAGATTTAGACTTTTAAATGCAAAATGCCTTGATGAAGCAAAAAATTTGGTTTGGGTACAACAAGGACAATGACACAGATTTTTTGGCAAGATTAGAGCAAACTGCCCCGAGGAAGAAGGCCAAGAAGTTCTCAACCATCCAGAGAGATGAAGCTGGAAATCGTACGGTGCAAATTGCAGTGCCTACAACCGACAAGTTTCAAGATGAGATTGCCCCTGAGGAATATGCTATCACGACCATCGACATGGGTCCGACATCAAAAGGGCAGGAAGTCGAGGACTTGGATAATTCCATGTCCACCATCAAGGCTAGATTAGAAAAAGAAGTTGCCAAGAAGAAAGAGTATAAGAAAGAAATTCAACGCCTAAAAGATTATATCCAGCACCTGACCAAGCCACTAAACGAAGGTGAACAAGTGGCGCCTTTACCTCCAAATGCCTCACAAGAACCAAGTGCGAACTTTGAAGAGGAGTTGACAACAGCGAGGGAGGCTAAAGACTGGATGGTTGGAAGGAAAGAAGAGGCGTTGGTATTTGCAGAAAAGTTGGCGCAAGTGAATGAACAGGCTTCCTTCATGCTTTCACGAGTTGCAGATCTTGCGGAGTCATGGAGTAGTCTTGAGGATATTCAGAGCAGGATCATCCCATGCATCCGGGAACTGAAGGGCATCTCAAAGCAAAGGTTGATTGAGGACAAGGTTATCGAAGCTGGAGCAGCTTATGACTTCAACGGATGGTACTATGCTTTGATCTCAAGGAGAGGAGTTCTCGAAAAGGTGAAGCAGGATGGTGGTAGAGTTGAAGAACAAGTAAAAGAAATTCAAAGTAAAATCTATGAGATGGCTGCAGATATGCTAGACAAGGAGATTGTCCGAAGGAAACACTTGCGGCCGAGGATTCTGAAGGAGCAAGTACAGAAAGTTTTTCCCACCACTGGGCCAATTATGAAAGAAGGCTTCACCAAAATATTCGACTTCATGGCTATCAGAAGATCTTTCTTGTTGCAGGAACTAGAATGGGCGACTATGTTTGCAGAATGTGCCGAGAACTTGGATTTGCTGGAGTACAACATCAGCGTGCTGCCCGACATTGCTATGGAGGAGGTCGACCTGATAGTGTCCAGGTTCGCCGAACGTGAGGCTGCACAAGTGGATAAGGATGACACTCCAGTTGTCTAGTGTTCTCTTCAGTTAACTGATTGTGGTTTTGGAAACCCTAATTAGGGTTTTGTTCTATTCAATCTTGGCCATTGATCTTGAATCAATCTCGGCTGTTCTTTGTAATCTTGAAAACTATATAAACCCCCCCCCTCACTCTCTCATTTTCATTAGAAATTCATTAGATATAGTTAGATTCTTAGAAGTTAGATATTCATTAAGAAGTTAGAGCAGATTTGAGATAGATAGATTGTAGAAATAAAGAGAGAGTTCTTATGAGATTGTTGTGAAAAAGCTACTTTGATAATGAAGTTCAAATGCATGAGGTGCTTTGAGTACTTGATTGTTGAATAGTTGCATGGTCGCATATTTTCTCTCTCGCTTAGCAGATTTGAATTAAAATGTATGTTAGAAGAGTGATTGATTGATAACGAAGATTAGTGAAACCGAGCTCATACTTTCTTTGGGTGGATGATTTCACTCAATGTGCAAAGTTAGACTGAGCTTTACTGTGGATGCTTAACTTCTGTTTTAATAATTGTTGTTCGATCTGATGGCAATTATTTATCACGTGAAAATCACAAGCACATTCCTAGAAGATTGCACTTGCTCTGCGTAGTTGTCGTTAAACATGGCGAAACAGAGTATGGTTTATTTGGTTTCATTTAATCCTCGTCTTCTCTTGAGTTCTTAGGAGTAGCATAAAGTCTCTAAACCCTAAATCTTTTTTTCACCTTTTTTATATAAATCAGAAAACCCAAAATGGTACTGCGTTTATGTTTCCACTTCTCCGAATAACTTGCAAAATCTTACTTGTGCCCACAGCAAATCACATCCATACCACAGAGCCTATCCGCGTTCATCTTAAACATTGGAATTACCCTATGACCTCACTTGCAATCTTAGCATAGGAAGTAGTTTTTCAAGAGAGAATAGAGCGTCTGTGACACTTTGTTCTAAAATGTTTGTTGTGTCATAAAACGCAATCAACACTGTCCTGAGAAGAACTAGAGCTTTTCAGCTGAGAAGTTTGCGCCTTCTCTTTGTTCTTAGCAGAAGATTTGGCAAAGAACACTTGCTTTGTGGAGGTGGAAGTGGTACTGCTTCCAAACTGCTGTCTCCAACGATCCTGTTGTAGAAGCTTGTTACACAAGTCTAGAAACTTCAAGTCAACATTTGTTGAAGTAATATTGAGCGTTTCAATCAAATGCTCATAAGATTTTGGCAAACTCTTCAAAGTAATGATGACCATGTCCTCTTCCTCCATTGTGCAAACAATCGCCTGCAACTGATCATGAATGTCCTTAATCTTTGTCATATGTTCTTGTAAGGACATTTTCTCATCCATCATGATGGAAAAAAGAATGTTCTTGAGAAAGAACGCTCTGTTCTTGTCGGAGGTTTCATGAAGTGCCTTCAAATGATCCCAAATTTCCGCAGCAGTTTTGCCAGACGGTACCTGAGGTAGCTGCTCATCTGTGATTGAGAGTTTCATGAGCATGATGGCTTCCTGGTTGCGTTCATCCCATTTGTCATGGTCCTTTCTAGCTACAGTGGGACGAGTTGAGTTCCCCAAAACGACCTGATTGAGGCAACGATATTCAAAGATTGTAATCATGCGTTGCTTTCAGGTGTTGTAATTCTTCCCATTGAACTTTTGTCTGCTTTTGAGCATTATATTTGTTAGAGATGCCATCACATACATTGAGGTCAAACTGGTGAAGGCAAAATGGAAACAGAAACATCACAAATTCAAAGCAGAAACCCTAGCACAAATTTCAAGGCACTTTGAAGACAAAACCCAGAAGATTTGAAGAATACCCTAAAAATGTTGCTGAAAACCCAAATTTTTTTTTGAATACCTAGAAAATTTCGTTAGCACCCATTTGCACAAATTTCGAGGCATGAACTTCGAGACACTTAGAAAAATCTAACGACAACCTAGTTGAGATCTCAGAAAACCCAGAAGGAATCTGCAATCGATTTTTTTTTTTTCTGATCTGAAACGAAGGGTCAAAACCCTAGTCGAAATGCTTAGGAACCCTAGCCGTCAAAATGCAGCACCAGAAACAAAGAACAATGCAGCTTCACGAAATGGCAAAATACAAAGAGTTTATTTCAGACAAAACCCTGGTCAAGAACAGTCGCAGGTGATAATGGAGGTCATAGAGTTCTCAAAACAAAAAAAACGAGCACACTAGGGGCCGACGCAGGCACTAAGAAGAAAAAGCGGTGCACAAAATGAATACAAATTGCACTACAAATC
>VDFB02177404.1:0-19944 GCA_007258455.2 Sequoia sempervirens | reverse complement strand
CATCAACATCTACATCCTCCTCTCTCCTCCATCTCTGACCACCATGACCACCCCCTACAGCTGTTGGTGCTGGTGCTGGCTCATCTAGAATGGTAATACGAGGAGGGTGTAGGGCCAAATACTGACCATAATTGGGAGTAACGGGTGCCTCAACAATGTCTCACTGCATATCCCATGCCGAAGGCTGAAGAGCACAATAACCCTCAACAAGTGCTCCATAAGGCAAGCATGGACCCCAATCATTGGCATCTACCTGTCGTTGCCCATAGTGCGCTACTCCCTATGGCATACACTGAATGATCCCATACTGCCTGTAGACGCGGTGAAATAGGAATCGCTCCAAAATATTGGAGCTCTTCCCGATCAAATACATCGAGTCAGCCAAATATCCCAACTTGATATCATCCTCATCCCAGTCATCACAATCTAAATAGGGACGCTAGGTCACTATCTCCACATCATCGAGAATCTGCCTCCAATAATCTAGCTTACCCATCATATGCTGGGTAGGCCTGCCTCTGTAGCGAAACACATAGGGTCTCGTCGCTGGTCTCGATAACACCGGCACGGGACGCGTGACAACAATATGCTCCCATGCCCATACCTGAAGAAGTGTAGCTCCTGCTGATAAACTGCTACCTCTGAGGTACACGATCCAGTGTAAATCATGATATAACTAGGCAAGCATACACATGCCCCAAGCATATCTTGTCCTATGTGCCACCATACCCTCTAGTACCCGACCCCATCCAAGAGATAGACCCTTTGACCTCTTATTAGGACAAAGGAATCCACCAATAAAGCCTGCCAAAACTGAAGGAAGTGGAGCATAAGAATTATGCATCTCTACCCATGGGATCCAAACTCCCGCAATATGAGGATCCTGAAAAACTCTCTGAATAGACTCTATCCCACCCCACTCCTCTGAATCATGCACGACAATCTCCCCAACAAAAAGAATGTGAAGGATACGCCATACATCCTCTGGCGTCACAGTCATCTCGCCAGTAGGTAAATGGAAGGTGTTGTGGTCACTATGCCACCGCTCTGCTAAAGCTGTTAGTAGACCCCTATTAAGTCTAATATGGGACATATCCAGTAATGAGGCTAAACCATAATCAGTAATATGCTGCCTCTCATCTGGTGAAAGTCGTGGTATCATATCAAAAGGCCAGGGGAACTACTCTCGCACCTGGATAACATCTAAATGCTCCTGTTATCATAAAAACATTTTACAGATCAATACGTTATCAATCAAAATATCAAATATCATGAGGTCATCAATTTCTAAAAATTGTGCTTTACCTATCAAACGATCAATATATCAAGAATGAACCCTCATCTATCAATCAGGTTCATTCCTTCAAAAATTCTAATTATTCCTCACCTATCATGAGGGTAATTATTATCAATCAATGGATCTCACTCATCATGAGATTGTTTACCATTTATTTAGTTAGATCAAACTAAAATGGATGGAGTCAACAACAAATCAACGAAATAAAAAACTCAAAGTGCACAATTTTTCATCAATCTATTCTCCCAAGCGCTAAAACAGGTAGATGGCGCGCTAAAACTACTGGGGCGCTATGAAATCTAGTTGGCGCGCTATAACAGAGCTTGGGGGCGCTATTTCTGGCGGGGCTCTAAAACATACCTATGGCGCGCTACAAAATCTACCTAGAGTGCTAAAACTCTCACGCGCTACCCTAGCCTACTGGCATGCTACAAAATCTACCTAGAGCGCTAAAACTCTTGCGCGCTAAAATAGATGACTGACGCGCTATTCCATGCCGGTCGGGCGCTAAAAAAGTAAAAAATGCAAAAAACAATAAATTATAAGGTACAAGCGTGAATTACGAGGAGGATTTGGGGTACGTACCGGAGGTCCATAGTCGGTCGGACGCTGGTGACGTCGCACACGCTCGAGTCGGTGGGTGTGGTAAGGGATTGACATCCTGATGCTCTAGCACTCTAAGGGTCTCTATCACAAGTTTATCAAAGTCAAATGCACAAATGACTTTTGAAAATGACCTTTTGAGCTTTTATAAGTTATTTTTGTGGGATTTTCATGGGATTTATTTATTTTTCTTTCTGGGAAATTAATTCTTATCTATCACAGAGGCAGTTTTGGACAATTTTGTCGGGAGATAAATTGTTTCTTCATCAAATCATCAAATCATCATAAAAATTCAAAAAAAATTAAAAAATCATAAAAAAATTCAAAATTCATCAATTTATCTCCCGTGGGGGCATATATCGCTATCATTTCAAAATTCAACATCTGGGACAACCGTAAGTATACTAAACTCTTTCAAGCATTATCAAGTACCGAGAATTGATTCTTTGAAGCAATGAAAACACATCACTCAAAGAGGGCAAATGTACACCTAAAAATGGTCTCGAGAATCTAATTAATTAAATACGACTTATTTGATTAATTAATCTTAAATTCATCTACTTAGTAAATAAATAGAAATATTTATTTATATTAAGTTCATTATTAATTCTTCTACTTTATCATATTATTTTCTCTCCTAATTAAATAAACAAAATTAAAAACTTTGTTTTATTATTATCATTTTTTATCATATTATTTCTCTCTTAATTAAATAAACAAAATTAAATACTTTGTTTGTATTAAATTATTATCATTAATATTTCTCTATTTCAATCCATTATTCTATCTTAAATTAAATACAATGTTCTCAATAATTTTGTTATTTTAATTACTCATCATATTTTTAATTAAATAAAGATATCCTAGAATCTTTAATTTAATTATCATTTTCTTTTATTTTAATTTAATAAACAACTCCTATAGTTTGATTTATTAAATTATTTATTCCTCTTTTGCTAAATTTAAATAAATCAAAAATATTTAAATTGATGCATAAATCATATCCCTTTAATCACTCACCAATAAAATTAGATTTTTAAAATCTAATTAATTCAACTGTCATTCACGGGAAGAGCCTCGGGGACAAACCTGCAGGAAATCCTCTCAATCTTCTTCCAACAATCTTTCCTCTCATCTTGCCTGGTGTTTTCATGGGGAGGAACAATCCTCCATGATCAGCTCCATCTTCTCATCTCATACCATTCAATTCTCTAGATTGAATCTCAACCTCTATTGTGTTACCCCTTCACAAATGTGTGTCGTGAAATCTATAAATATAGGTTTCTGACTACAGGAAAAGGATCCTAATTTGTGCAAACTTACTCTGCAGGAATTAGTACTCAAGCAATCAAGCAAAATATACATTCATCCAAAGATTCATCAAGCATCTCATCACATTTAATTCATCACCATGGTTGTTGGACAATAGTTTCTTTCTCGGTTTCTTGTCAGAGAATCATCCTAGTTGCATTTAGGAATCATAATAGTTTGAATTCTCATTCTCTAAGTGTCATTTCAACAATCTATTATCTTCTAAAAATCTAAGAGCAAAGTAGATTAGAGAGATCTTTAGAGTTAGAGAGCAATAGGACAACTTCAGAGGTTCTTGCATTTAAATTGATTTAAATTCTCTTGAATCTTTGCTATTATGTCTTATTTAGAAGTGTAGATGCATTTTTAGGATTGTTTTACCCCATTCTTACGCCCAACAAGTACCGAAAGTGATGATGAAGCGGAGAGCATTTTGAGGGCGGCCAATTTTCCCAACGGTTCTCGTGTGTGGAATTTCATTAAGGTATGTCGACCTCTAATTTTAGATAACCTTTCATGGGGTATTTTTGATGGGAGGAAAGCAAAGTTTTGGGAGGATTCATGGTGTGGGTATCCAAGTTTGGATAGTGTCTGGGGGATGGAGAGGACAAAGGAGATTCTGGTCCATTCTTGGGGTTCTTATGTTCATGATTATTTGGAGGAAGTAGTGGTTGATGGTTCATCATATTTTGTATGGAAAAGATTAGTTCTAGGATTAGTGCCTTTGGAGGAGGTGAGGGTGCTTCAGGCAGAGCTGGAAAAAAGATGTGTGGTGATTCAGGTTGGGGTGGATAGGCTAGTGTGGGTTGGGTCTCCTTCGGGAAGGTATAAAGCCAAAGAAGGATAAAGAGATCAAAAGGTTGAGGAGACCCCTTCGACTTTACCCTTACATCTATGTTGGAATAGTGCTTGTCTCCCAGAGGCTGGAACGTTTGCGTGGGCGGCGGTGAGGAAGCAAATTTTAATGGCTGATAGATTCAAATCCCTGGGGTATGTGGGTATGTCGAGGTGTGTTTTGTGTAAAAGAGTTGATGAGGATGTGGATCATCTCCTTGTAGGTTTCCCCTTTGCTCAGGAGTGTTGGAGATGGTTTTGTGCATGTTTGGGGTGGAGCAGTGCTCTTCCAAATGATATTTGTTCCCTCTTTTCTGTGTGGCCAATTTTGAAAAGGGAGTCTTTGTATCATGAGCTATGGGTGGTAAGCCCTTCCTTGGTGATTTGGGAGATTTGAAAAGAACCCAATTGTAGACTATTTTTGGAAAAGGCTAAATTCTTCCTATCTTTTATTAACTGGCTAGAAGCTTTGATTGTTGAGGTAGTAAATGGGAGGGTGAAACAAAGGAAAGTAGGAGATTGGGACTTTTTTGAGTGGGATGCAAGGATGAGGTGAGCGTGGTTTGGTCTGGAGATCCCTAAACCTAGTGTTAGTTCTGGGGGAGGGAAGAAAGAGTCTAGAAGGAATGCTAAGTGGGAACCCCCAAAAAAAGGCTGGCTCAAAATGAATTTTGAAGGCGCCTCTCAGGGAAATTCGGGGGTTGCAGGACTAGGATGTTGCATTAGAAATGAGAAAGGTTATGTGGTAGCAGAAAAGGTTGAGCATCTTCCAATAATGACAAATACTGAGGCAAAATTTAAATAAGGTCGAGATAAAGGGGATTCTATGGTGGTTGTTCAAGCTTTCAAGGAAGGGCGATTGGTTAACTAGAGATTGCAGGCTCTTCTGGATAGGGCTTGTGAATTGGAAAGGGGAATACCCGAGTTCTCAATTAGGCATATTTTCAGAGAAGTTGATGAGGTGGCAGACATGTTAGCAAATAAGAGCGCGAATGGTTCTCAAATGTTTTGAATTTGGGATCCAGGGAAGAATGGAGGATAACTACATGCACATACCTCTCGTGACTGCCAAGCGGGAGGTTTCGGTGTTGGTGTCATCATGAGGTGGAAGGATGACATAGATTTGGCTAGTGTGGATGGAGGGTGAGATGGATGGCGGTGGGCATTAATTGCTGAAGGATGGTGAGGACTAAACATTGGATGTTCGATCAGTAGAGTTATTTTGCTAGTTTGTGGGAAGACGAGCTGATGTTGGTAATTGTGGCGATGGGATGTCTGCCATACTACATTTATAGTGAATTTTGGGTGATGGAATTTACATTTTCCCAGTTTTTTGTGATGGAGACTCCCATCAGTCTTCTATCGGGTAGAAAGCTCTAGGCATTCTATGGCTGAATAAGGCACGGGAGGTTGAAATCAGTGATTAAAATCTAGGATGAGCTGGTGCTGGGTGCAGTGGAGGTGCTACTGGGAGAAGAATTTATGAGTACAACAGAGAGATGGAGAACGAATGTTGACATCTCAGCGAGGCTCCTAGCATCGCTCTTGGACCAAGGGGTGTCACATCCTATGGTGATGCTAATTGCCAGGAAATTGGTCTAGGATAATCTTCTGGAAGGGGCGATGGATGTCTTAATTATGGCGGAGCCAAGTTTTGGCATTCCTCGCCCTCATGATTTGCATCGAGCGTTGGTTCCTAGTGAGAGGATTAGGTTGTATTAGTTTATCCTGGACATAAAAGGTGAGGAGCTACAATGGCATCGAGTGCATGCGAGATGTGGTTTGATCTTCTTGAAACACCACCTTTACCTGGAACCATCAAGTGGAGTCGATTGGCAGAGGTTGTTCAGGGATTTTCTGATCGCGGATGGTGTGGTGTGGGTGGATTGAAAGGTTTCTCTCCCTCTCATGTTGCTTTTTGTTCATGCACATTTTTTTCTCTTATGGCTGGGCTAGTCGGGTTTGATAGTTAGTTGCTTGTTTTGGGGTGTTGTCATGGTTTTGGTTGGTAGGATGGTCGATGGCCCTATAGGGTTCAGGTGGTTTTGGGGGATTTCTGGGTGGTGGGAATTCTCTGGAAACTGTAATGTAATGTTATATCTTTTCTTTCAATATCAATATAGACAATATTTACGAATAAAAAAAAGGCTACTAAATTCTCTTAACACCAAGGGAGAAATTTTAAGTAGTCCCCCTCCATAGAATCATAACCTAAGCACTATATAGAACCTTTTGGTTTAAATATTATTCCATATTTCTAATATACATTGACATGAAATCTATCATTAAAAAATCTATAAATCATAAATACAAGGAAATATTTTAGATGCATTTTTAAATAATAATCAATAAAAATTAAAAATAATTATATACATTTAACATATTTATGTCGAAGGAATTCCCTCTATTAAAAACCTTATAACTTATAAAGTCAACGATTAGTAAATTATAATATAGTATGCAAGACCATAGATTTAATATTGATCATAATTTTTTATATAAATTATCTAATACATGATTTCATAGCCAAAAAATCATTTACTAGTTTAAACCGTAGTTGTAAGCCTTTATACTAAGAATAATAAGATAGAAGTGTCAACACATAAATACAACAAACTTTCCTAGTGTCCCACCATCCAAAATTGTTAGATTTGGCTATGGAAATAGGCACCCAAAATCAAGAGGGCTAAAAACAAGTACAACAAAAAGATCAATATGAATAAATATTATTATTTTATTCAAGGATGAAATATACAAAAAATATCATCAAATTGATTCATCAGTAGATGATAATATACATACAATATATAGCTTTGTATTTTTTAAATTCAACAAGGATGAGAAAAAGACAAAAAAAAAGTATTGCCATCTAAGTTTCCAACTCCAAGAGGATAAGAAAAAATAGAATCCTATGAAAGAAAGAATGTATACGAAATCATTATCCTATCCTACTTAAGTAATAAAAATAAATTACCTAAGTAAATTTAATATAATAAGGTGTAATTAAATAATTACACCACCACCTCCCCTTAAGTACAACTTTGGATAAATATGAAATGTGAAATGAGTCTCAACAAAATAAGCTATGTTAGGTACCCATATACAAAAATGATGCCCCTCAAAATATGAGAAAGAGAAAACCCATAGGTCTAGGTTATCAACTTATCTCCTCTCAAAATAGTGAGAAGGATAAAATCCCATGAGGAAAAAATTTCTCTCAAAATAGTGAGAAGAAGAGAGATTGTGCGACCCCTTGTTGTCTATTTTCTTGTGCTAATGATAGATACTCGACATAGAATGTTGAAGATGATCTAGGATTGCCAAATAACATCCCTCCCTTGAGAAGAAATAAAACCAAAGGTTTATGCAAGGTATTTTTCCATTTCTAAAGGGGATAATATTAGGGAAGAAAACTTAGAATATATGATTCCTTCAAATGCTACTCAAAGACCCCAAGCCAATGCTAAATTGTGACAAATACTAATAATATGAGTGAGCTACTTTTCAAAATTTTGGTACACTAACCATGGGTGCATGGTGCTCACCAGAGGGAAGAGAATTAGACCAATGAGAATTTGATACTCGTGCAAAGAGTGTCAACATGAAATATATTTGAGTTAGATATGTGGACTCATAAATATCTACATAATTTGTCACTATAGAAACATATGCAAGTGAAGAAAGAGCAAGAGGGTCTAAATGTGACTTCATGACATTTTAAGATGATCCAACTCCATAGGAGCTAACATCAAAGAGGACATGAATACCCTTAACACTGTTAGCAAGATCCGAAAGATGGGATTCTACTAACAAATGTGAAATATTTGGTAAGTAAATCTCTCAATGAATTGGATTAAGAAAATTGATATGCACCTAGTGTACAACACAAGATTTGGATAGCGAAACAAGTGATGAAGATAAGATATTAATGTATATCATCTTATTACATCACTCATACTTAAATGATGTGTTCACATAAGATGTCTAAGTATGAACACTAGATATATCTATTGACGTTGAGTAGAAGAATCTAATAAACTAATTTATTTTTTAATTAAGTTGTTCTAATTCATTAATTTAATTTAGAAGGTGTATTTTCATCATAATTTTTTCTCTCATGGTAATCATATTTGACCTTTCATGATTTATTAGGATTACATAGAATACTAAAATGGAAAGGAGAGGGTTAAGATACACAATTAGCTTTTGAAAGATTATTCAATCATGAAACTAACAAAAGCAAGTGCAAAATCATAAGATCACCCTTCCCCCAAAAAAATCACATAACCATGAGAGCCCTTAGTAAATTACGATGATTGCATTTTATACTTGGTGTGATTATAGTTGTCACATGTCAAATTAGTGAAGGGATCTTGATCTTAGTGTATTATAGATGCCAAATTAGGTTACAAAGCCAAAACTACAATTTTGATACAAAGTGGAATAGATTAGACTACATCTTAATGGGAAGTACATAAAAAAATACGCACTTTGAAACAATTGCACCAAAAAAAGGACAAATAGTGGTTTTGGAGGGTAAAAAGTAGTTTGTAGCTACTAGGTTGGTTTAGAGGGTGATGCCATCTAGTTTCACCATAGTAAGTGTCAAGTTCTAGTGGTGGCAATATTTGCTACTTGGTACTAGTTGTACAATTGGTAGTGGTGGTTAAGTAATGGTTGTTGCCACTTAGTTGATGCTATTGGTTGATATTGTCGCTACTGGTGTGGTGATAGTTGTTGTCACTCAACCATTGATACTATAGTGTCGTGTGAATATTGCTAGTATTAATTTTTTGTGACCATATTGTTTATATGTCAAATGAGACAAAATAAGAAAGAGAAGACAAAAATATTTTAGTTGCAATGATTTGACAACCATATGAGTTTTGGGCCCTCTAAATGCAATGATAGAGTTGAATTTGACACAAAATACTCTAAAAGATAAAGTATCCACTCAGTCACCTCCCAACTTTAAACCCTTATAGATCTAACCTCTAGTGTCTAATTTAGATACATCAAAAGATAAAAATAATTTTCTCAAATGTCATGAACTCAATGGTAAGCTCATATATGCTCCAAACATCGCCCAAAGTTACCTCTAAAATAGAACTATAAATAAAAAACTCCCCAAATTTGATATTTCTATTACTTTTTTTTATTCTTCAAATTGTCATTCAATGTGAGAGAAGGTCATAGTCAACTATTCAATAACAACCTTGATCTCTAATCTTAAATTTTCTAAAAAACTAGGGGAGAGGACCTAATACTTGAGCATGTTTCAATAGTTGTGATAGTATTTGTTTATATAATGCCCAATATTTTTATCAGTATTGGACCAATAGTTGTGACTTTAAAGTTGTTAGTGTTGATGATGACTACCCATAATTGAACAAATTGTATTCCTTTGATCTAAAAAGCAACCAATCATGTGATGCCACATCAACGCTCAATAAAACAGGTTGTGAATGCACAAGTATTGGTCTCACTTTTTTTTGGGCTTTTTTGGACACCTTGACAAAAAGCATGCTGATGTGGCCCTGAAACCTTAGTTATAAGTAGGGGACTTGCCAAGTAAGCTGCTGTAAAAAAATGGGAGTGATTTGAAATTTCCACGTAGGATAATTAGAAGCACAAATTTAGGGTGCTCAACTACTGGGTCCTCTACCCTAGTCCAAAACACTAACTTGCTCTAATACAACATTAGACTTGACTACGAAAATAACCAACCAACAAAAATTAGAAATGCCAAAAACAAGTACAAAGAGAAGATCAATATGAATAAATACTATTATTCTATTCAAAGATGTAATATGCAAAAGAAGTCAATAAATTGATTCATTAAAAGACAACATAACATATACAATTTATAGCCTCATAATTTTTAAATTATATAAGGATGAAAAAAAGAAAAAAAAGAAAAAAACAAAATGATTGCCATAGAGATCAATATTCACTAAGAGACAACATAATGTATACAATTTATAGCCTCATAATTTTTACATTAGATAAGGCTGTAAAAAACATAAAACTTAAAAAACAAAATGATTGCGAATCTAAAATTTCGAATCTAAGAGAACAAAAAGACAAAATTCTATGTAAAAAGAAAAAGAAAAAGTGTTGAAGGCATTATCCTCTCCTACAACTTGCCTAGACCGAGATTGGAACCGGTGACCACCCACTCTAGCGAAAGCACTTACGTCATATCGGTTCCATCAATTGGCGAGAATTTGTTTAAAGAGGAAAAATCATTTGATCTGTCGATGGTTTTGCCGTTGGAAAATGGATGGATTTGATAGTATGAAGAATTCTGTGAGCAGCACTGGAAGAAAACAATGTTTCTGGAACGCGTGCGTAATTAACTTCGCTGTTTCTGGACTGTTTTTATTCTATGTGTAGGCCTAATCTTTCTACAGATTTGTTCAATACAAAAAAACCTTCGCTGTTTCTGATTTTTTCACAATTGACCAGACACGTTGGTGCTTTGTCCTTATGTTATAATCAAAGCCGTCCACTTTTAGTTGTCGTGGCTGACCAGCTGTACTTTTCTCTCTCGATAGCTGTACAATTCTCAGACACAGAAAGAAGTGGGGTTAGAACCGATGTATGGTTAATGTTCGATTGCCTGTGTCAATTGAAGCCCCACACAGTTTATCGGATGTGAAAGGATCCATAGCCACTCCAGGTCCATTCGCATTTATCAGGTGGAAGGTTGTGATCAAAATCAAGAATGGAATAGGGAACCATTAAAAGTAGGGTTTTGTTTTCTTAACTCTTATTAGTTTTCACAGAGTTCAATTCTTGGGTCCCAAACATTGAGAATATTCTTAATTTGCGTTTCTTTGAAATTTGTTATGTTACTTTCTATCACGTTCTTAGAAAAAGGAATGGGGTTGGAGATTGTTTGGTCAAATGGGCTTCCGGATCATCGGGAGAATTGGAACATTGTGGACAGGGGTCAATTACCCCGGAGTCGCCACAAAAGTTGGACCACTTAGTGGAAATTCACATGGTGTGTAATGCTTTGTACTGCTTTATTTCGGTTTGAATACATTTTTAGCCATTTTTTAGTCAAACAGTTATTAAAAACTTTCTATTTCATTTCAATAACATGAAATTATGCATGATTTTAAAGATCAATTTGATGACTATATGATTGTATTTAATTATTTTTTATGTAAATATATAATAAAAAATATAAATTTGTATTATATGAAAGAGGAATAAATTATAAAGTTTTTCAATAAATAAATGTTTATTGGGCAATTAAATTTAACTTTTGAATTGAATCTTCGTGGCTTTTAAATGAGACTTCCTTAATATGCATAAAGTAAAAGACATCACATTATTGTTCAAGATGGATACAAATTGCTATGACGATGTGGACAAAAATAGGCTACATTTCATGGAAATCAAGCATTTATAATAATTGCAGGTATTTCACATAAATCTATCAAAGTATGAAATCATTTTTTTTTTTTTAAACTTTACAATTTAATTATTGAAGTTTTGTGATGGGGAATTTAAGATTTAAGATTAAGATATTAAGATCATTAAATACAAAAAATCTCAATCAATTACGGAGATTAAATGATTTTTATTTTGATCAATGGATTAAATTAGATGAGACGAGGTAAGATAGAAACAAGACTAACGAAAAATGAGGAAATTGATTCACTTTAGTTTGAGAGAGAAATTGCATTTTCAAATAATAGAAACATTATTTAAATGCAAAAGGAAAAGACAAATTAACTTTTTGATTAAATAGAAATTTAATTCAAAAAGTGAGAGAAAAGATGAGTCATTTAATTAAATAAAATTTAATTAACTTGTACAAAAAGTGAATAATTAAATAATTATTTAATTATAGTGGAAAGTGACATAATTAAATAAATATAAATTTATTTAATTATAGAAGTCAAAGATATTAGTGATTGATCAAAAGAGGACATAGAAGGATAAATTAAATTAATTAAATAATTTAAACTATTTAATTAATAAAAGACTTTAAGACATTAGATAATAATTAAACAATTAAGATTATTTAATTATCAAGGATGAAAAAGGGTTTAATGAAAGGCAAGCCTAGTGATAATTTTTTGATTCACATTTAACTTGTAATATGAAGTCAATTATTATTTTACAACCTAATAAAAATTAAAATAAGACTTTTATAATACAAGCCATTCCTGCAAAACTAAAATACTATTCTCATCTCCAAAATAATATGTATAAATGAAAGGTAGAAAGATTATATTTGAATAAAATGAAATGGAGTTTCATTTCGGTGAGAAATTCAAAAGAGGAAATGACGAACGTAAATATTTTTTAAGCCTTTTAATTCCTCAACATCTATCTCTAGGATACACACAAGGGGCTAATGTATAGTTTCAAATAATTTATTTGGCAAAGAAAGAAGGGATTGTAGAGTAACAATGATGTATTCAAATGTTATTTGGTTTTGGATTTGTAAACAATATAAATGTATAATTTTTAATCTTTAAATATGAAATATATAGTTTTAGTATAAGTTAGTTGTGTTATTGTTGATGATTTTTTGTTGGTTAATAATTGATATGTTATTTTTTGGAAGGTAGGTTATTGATTGAATATATATTAGTTCTAATAATTATTAATAAATACAAATTATTTTAATAAGAATGTGTTCTTATTTAAAATATTTATGTTATGAAAGATTAGTACACATATCATCAAATATTTGAAGTATTAGTTTTCAATGGTATGAATTATAAATAGAATCATGAATGAATTGCCTAACAACTGATATCCTCTCTTAATAAGTTATTTTTGTGGGCATATGTTTTTTAATCTAGATAAGTATAATGGTGCAAGAGTAAGATAGGAAATTATTTTATATAATTATTGACATTTTGAATTTTTTCTATGATAGATTATGTTTTTGTTTTAACTTTTCTTTATTAATGGATCTACATTGTTTGACTTTATTTTCATCTCTAATTCAATTTGATAAAAAGTGAAAGGAGAATTTTATGTTTTAGCTTGTGATTATTTATGATAATATTACAAAGTAATTTGTTCATTCCATTAAAAGTCACAAGAGGTGGTTTTTAAACCACTCTAAGATCTATATTAGTGTCATTATAGAAAATTCTAATTAATAGGAAGTTTCTTAGACCTCAGGTTGATAGCACAATAAATGATAGCATTCTTGTTAATGTATATAATAACATATTCATTGAGCTTTGAATCTTAGGTTTTTTCTCATTGATTTTGTCAATTATCATTATTTAAAAGTAGCTTGTGTTTTCTTAACCATAGATATTACTTAGTTATTTTTCCAAGTACACATTACTTCTTTTATGGTGTTAGTCTATGCTAAATTAGGTTAAATAGAGGGAATATGGTAGGAAACAACCTAAATTATGCATTAATGCAATATTTCTAGTGTTTGTTTATACCTCTAGTATGCTATGCATTAGCTTGTCCATTAAGTGTGATACTTGTAATGAATGTTTGTCAATATTCTATTCTATTGAAAACTAAAATCATTTCATGTTCTATTAGATAGAAAAGTTTCAAAATTGACTTGTAAACAACTTAATATTATCTAAGTAATATGTTACTAATCAAAATTGTTTGTGAACATGAAGATATTCATAATCAATCCTAGTAAAGTTACGTATGAAGATTTTCTTTTTGGTGGAAATAAATAAAAAATGTTAAAACTAAAAAAAAATTAAAGCTAAATTTTCTACATAGTTTAAATTGAATAACTATATACTAGAAAAATATACATGAATGTAGAACATATTGAAAATTTAAAAGTAGATGCAAAAAAGTGAGTTATGGGTATGCGAATTTAAGAACTTAGCAAAAATATTTGATAGTCTAGTTTTCCTGTGTTGTATTGGAGAGGAGGAATCTTAGACATGAGAGGAACATCATACATTTAAATGCAACATGGATTTAAAATTTATGTTAATAATATATAAATAAAGAGATAATACCCTTCTCAACATTGTATAATCTACCAAAATTGTATACAAAAATAGAAGGCTATCCAATACCTTATAAGAATTCATATGTTCAAGAAATCAAAATAAAAAATTGAATGTAGATTTAAATCAAACCAAAGTCAATGAAATATATTGGTGGTCTTTCCACTACAAACCTCGAAAGGCTTTTGATTAAAAGCCTTACAACATAACGTAGCAAATTTTTTATTAGAATGAACATGTTTGATGTATATTTATATACAATTTGGGTGATTCAATTCCACAATGTGTATTTCTTAGATCATATTTTAAAATAAATACATGGATTATATTTATTTCTAATTAATTGGAGCTATTGATTGAGATCAACATTTTTTGTATTTAGTCAAGTTGTAGAGAATTTGAATAATCTGCAACACACATACTACCACATCCACATTCCACTAAGATTTTTGTGATTTTTGAACTTTCTTTAAATATAGGAGAATAAAACTAATTAGAAAGGAAATTTCTTAATCGACTAGGTAAGAAGATATACATTGAGAACCATATGTGTTCTATGCATTAGTTTATGTGTTGGATGTTATGGCAATAATAACATGGATTTAATTTTCTCTCAAAAATATTATGTTGGATGGTATTTATGCATTCCTAGCTCCATGGTATGCACTCTTTTGGATTGAATCTACACCTCACACATTTTCTTTTTAGTCCTTTTTTAACTAACCACTTGATGTAGGGGCACCCCTAGTCACTCCACAATCTTGCAACTAATGAAAATTGGGGTCATGAATCTAGAGTCTTAAGGAGTTTGATCACAAAGGGCACATAGAATAAAGAGTTTACATAAAAGGAATTAGTGCACATGAGAGCCCAATTACAAGCTTGGGCATAAAACTTGGAGATTGCACACACGTAGAGTGCATGAGGGGCATGGAGAGGAGAAAAGAAAGTTCCAAAAAATGTGAATGAAGAGGACCACACAATAGGCCTAGAGATATTAAACACACGTGTCAATCATGGAGTAAAAATAAGTGAGAAATGCATAAAAAGAGAGCACACAAATATATAATCCTTACAAAAGGAAGATGGTGCACCAAAGAAGGATACATACACAAAGAAAGGTCAAGTGCTTGGTGATCCCACAATAATGTGTTCCACTTTTTGACCAAAGTGAGACATTTAAAATCAACATTTTAAACCAAAATTTCACTTTCTAACACCTATATCAACTAAATTGTTTGTAAGGAAGATGATGCACCAAAGAAGGATACATACACAAAGAAAGTGTGCAAAGAAAGGTTGAGTGTTAGGTGATCCCACAATAATGTGTCCCACTTTTTGACCAAAGTGGAACATTGAAATCAACATTTTTAGCCAAAATTCCACTTTCTAATACTTATAACAACTAAATTTTAAGAACTTGAAGATGATGTGACCTAGTAATTTTTGAGATTTTGTGTGTAGATTATAAATGTATTTTTTAAAAAACAAAGAAATAATTTGTGAATTTTTACATAACTTTTAATAACTTGTATTTTATAGTTAATAATATTTAAAAAAATGATGTTACTTTCATGCAACATAATATTTTTTATAGAAAGGATAAAATTATGAAGTTTTGAACATAGGTTCATAAAACTATAATCTAGTGTGCATACAATTTTTCATAATTTTTTGTTGCATCATTTTTTTATTAAATTTTTGAAGTGAGATTAATTGTAATTTAGACATAGGTTACTTTCATACATCATAGCTTTCTTTTCTTTTCTTTTTATTGTAATAAGGACATTAATACCTAGTGCATTTTTTTAATCTATTTAAATATTTTTTCATGTGTGAGGAACATAGACCTTGACAATTGTTGAAAAACCTATGTTCACCAAAAAATAAAAAATAAATATAATAATTAAATTAAATATATTCAAAATTATACTCATTAGAAAAATTATTTTGAGTGTTATCCTACAAATTATCTTGTCATATTCATTTCATTTGTTGGTCCAATCCAAGGTTGAAAAAAAATTGAGGAAAAATTGAGGCCTAAGGTGGAAAGGTCACTTTTAGGACCTTTGTTCAAAGGACCTTCGAGTGAATGTACCTTTTGAAGGTATCAAGGACCTTTGAGTAAATGCACCTTTTGACTTGGTATTCAAGGACCTTCAAATGAAGGTATATCATTTCCACAAAATAAATTAAAAAAAACCCTTCAAACGAAGGTGATTTCCATAAATGGAAAAAAGGGACCTTTGTTTGAAGGTCCCTTTCTATTGGATCATCCATTTCTATTGCTTTCTTGGTAATTTTCATAAAAGGAATAAAAATGATCTTTGAATGAATGTCCCTTTTTTCCATTTATGAAATTACCTTTGTTCGAAGGTTTTTTCATATTTTACACCTTCAAACAAAAGCGATTTTTGATTCACCTTCAAATGAAGGTACCTTCAATCAAAAAATACCTTCAAACAAAGGTATTTCCTATATTTTTCTTCCATTTAAATTGAAAAATCTAATGTCCCAAGTTTGGGACTCACTATTGTAGGTTTACCCTATCAATAAGCATGAAGAAGGGTGTGTGTAGAGAAGAATGCAAGGGAACAAATCAAGGATGAGATAAAAATTACTAGTGGCTAAAAGCTTTGGAGGAAATGCATGAAGTGCATTTGGGTGGATGGTAGAGAGAGAGAACACTCATGCACAATGCAAGAAGAGTTTGAATTACCATCCATGTGGAGGCTCAAGATGTGTCAAAATGAAAATGGGGATGTGGGGAGAATTAATATAAGCTACACTTGTAGGTGAATTTAAATTTGGGTGGCAAGAAGAATTTGGGTGGCAAAACAACCATGATTGGGAAATTTGAATTCCGAAACAAAATGCATATATTGTAGTCATGGGTGGAGTTTACTTTTTCTTTCTACCAAAAGAGAGAGTGCAAGAGAGTTCTAGATTCACAAATTAAACCAAATAAGAGTTGAATTCTTTGTTGTAAAACAAGGACAAGGTCCATTTTAAATTTGTAACCTTATACTTCCATATAATAAAAATAGTGGTTTTTTTGTTCTATGTGCTAATGTCCTTATCTCATTGTGTGTGTGGTGAGTCTCTAGGGTTACATGGTTAGGTATTGTCTACTCGGGACCTCAAACCCATACTACATCATAGCTATTCTGACATAATACAACTAAGTATATAAGCTGTAGTGATAAATTTCAACATAGTTTTGGATGGTGAGCCAATTATTTATGTTGGAAAAGTTTTGTTTAAAATAGCACACATGATTTTATTTACTAAAGATAAATAAATATGATGATTTTACCTAATAAAGGTGAGTAAATTTGACAATTACAAGATGCTTTTGAAGTCTCAAAATATTTTTCACATGAAAACACGATATTTTAAAACTTAGCAGCACACTGAATAATCTATCAACTAAATTTTAATAATTTTTTTATACATGAAAACAATGAAACAAAATATATTACTTCAATAATTTAAAACAATAAAAAATATTATTATTATAAACATTTAAAACAAAATTTAAATACTATATTTATTTTAAATGACTTTTAGCATATAATTCCCACAATATTTGATCAATTAACAAACAAAATGTATATTACAAAATTGCACGAAGGTGTGTGACTATTTTACTTTTAATGTGATATATTATGAAATCCATAAATTAATATGATTTTAGACATGAATTTGTGACAAACATTGATTAAAAATATTTTTAGATTCAATCATGTGTTTTTTATTGACCTTTTCAATCATACTCAATATTTATTGTAGATTCAATTTTCTCATCCTCAATAATTGATATAATTTAACACTCAATACAAACACAATCATATATGTTTTTTTTATCAACCTTTTCAATCACTCAACATTTATTTTAAATTCAATTTTCTCATCCTCATAATTGATATAATTTAACACTCAATATAACCACTCACTATTTCCCACCACATCCCCCACATACACATACATACATATATATATATAATAATTTCGTAGTCAAACTCTTCACTCATAAATCACCGCCGGCATGCAATAGGTAGTTAAAATACTTCGTTAAAAATTCCTCAATCATGAACTCCTCAACGACCAATCCCTTTGACTCTTCTGTAAGGTGAACACGCGCTCTTTTTTTTAAAGACCCGGACATCTTAATGTCACATACAGGGCAAAGAACCAAAAAGATGATAGGAAAAAACAGAGTTTAATGAACTCTAACCTCTTTGTAACGAATCTGCGACCTTATATGGTCAGAAGTTTGCGCTCCTTTAGGCAATTCCAAAACCAGTGATTTCAGATGTGTAGAGACATTGCAATCACAAAATCGATAATATCTATGCGTCCATTGTTTGACTCTATTATGGGAAAAATTGTGAAGCATTGTGAGTGAATGTGGAAGGCAGTATAGCATCAAAGGTGGACAGTTGTGGCGACAGTGAGAAGGAATGAGGCACCAATTAAGGATTTATATACGATGCACTCTCAAGATAATAAATTCCATCTTACTTGTGGTTGCAGTAGGAATGATATCTTATTCTCTATGGATGCTGAAGAAGTGGCAAAATCAACAACACACAATGCATAGAATACATGAGCTTGGAGCTGTAACCAAGCCCTGGTAAGTACCCTCAGAAAGAAAAGAAACGACAGATCTGAGAAATAAATAAAATGGAATCAGCAGTAGTTTAATTTTAGGTGATTACATGTGATTTGAAGCTGTAAATGCTTCATATTCCCTGTTTTCATCTGTTTCATTGCAAATGCAAACAATTAATTCAACTAGTTATGTATATTTTTTTAATATGCATTGTCTCAATGCAAGTGGCTTTATCGAGTGGTCTTTACAAATAATCCACCAGGTTAAAGGTGTTATGGCAGTCCCACAGTTATCTTTTCATTTTATGCTTTCTAATTTTCAATTTGGTGTGGTGCCGTTGCATGATGTTAAACATTTGGATGAATTATAATAAGAACCCTGAAGACCTTCTATTGCTTGATCATTTGAATTTAAGCAAAATTGTTCTTGACTGCTTTAATGGAAGATTTTTGCTGCATTCTAGACAGGGGTTTGTGCTAAATATTGCTTCAGTTCAGGGTTACTTCGCATGAAATGTTAGCATACGTTAAAATACTTGCTCCTATGTACACATGTTTTTTTTTTTTTTAATCTGGCGTGGTCAATCTAGGGTGAGGTTATGGGCTGCATTCTCAAGATTAATAAACTAACGTTATGCTTGAATGTAGCCTATATTTATCACACTGCAATCTCACGTGTCTACCAGACTGTTGGGTTGATAGAGTTGAGGGCTGGCTTCTTGCAGTAATTGAGCCCAGGTCACGTTCTTATCAGTGCCCCCCGTTTCCATCAGACCATAGCCCCTTGGACAAATCTGCGTGAATTAGTATTAAGGTTTTTATATTGAATAATTTGGATTAAATTAAAAGTTACTTGTGCTGGTAACTGAGTTCTCATTTAGCATTCTGTTGATTTTTTTGCGAGATAAAAAGTGCTTTAAAAACTAACACATGTACCAAACGCTGTGCTGGAAGCTGGCTTTTCGGGGTGCAAATGGAGTAAAAATCCTCCCTTGCTCCAGTTTCAACATCACCTCAAGGTTCCTGCATGTTTTTTAGGATCCCTTGCTTTTGGTCAGTGCCTCTATGACATCTCCACAGTTTCATGCTTATAGAAATCAGTGACACATCCCTCGTTGAGGATTTCGTTCCACATTAATATCTCCTTATGCTTGTGTAAAAACTTAAAAGTAAGTGAAAATGAAAATCTCACATTGAGAACAATGGTGAGACAAGGTGGTTTATAGGGCACTTCTCTACCAAAATATTTTCGGTTTTCAAAGGTTTTAGGCATAAGGAAGATGTAGTTACCCCAACGAGATTGACCTT
>VDFB02177403.1:30379-73578 GCA_007258455.2 Sequoia sempervirens | reverse complement strand
AACACTTATCAACTATGAACAAGCATGCTTAACCATGTAATAATGTAAAGGTGTTGAATACGAAACAGTAACATAAACCAGAGCCTATTATAAACTTAGGAACAAGAGAGTAACATTCATAGAGAAGACAAACACAAATCATGGAAATACAAAATTCTTTATATATATATTCGGATATATACGAATATATATGACATTACATTGATCATGTTTACATTTCAAAATGGGTGATTCCAATGCATCTTTTCAAACACAAAGAATGAAGATAAGGATGCAAATCCCTTCCACCACCTCCGGCATGTGTTCAATTTGCGCTAGCGAGAACAAATTTTCATTGGACTACACAAAATGGGAAAAGAGTTCCATATCATTTCGCTCAAGTCCAGCATGAAGTAGAGCAACCGCCTCTTTAGTGAGGTCGTGGTGAAGCGTCGTCGCAATGCAAATAGCATCGCCCACTAAACCAGCCCTTGGAAATGCATCAGCCCCCTAATGGCCGCTCTCACCTTCATCCAGTACTTTGGCCGAACCAGGCGCTCTGCAGCCCATATTCCCCAGTCCCTCTTGCCAGAAGTACGAATCAAATTATATACGAAGTGCTCCAGAAGCTCAGCATTGTGTACATGAGCACGACTCAGGAAAGTTTCTCCAATAACCTTCCTGAGTACACCTTCTTCAACATCATTATGAACCAAGAAGACATCCCTCAATTGGTCTATCACCAACCTTTGGAATTAATTACACTTCACATCTTCAATTGTGATAAAATCACACTTGGAGGAAGCATCGCTCTCAGTGCTCACCATCACTGAACAATGAAATTGAAATGATGAAAATGAAGGTAATTCCCTTGGAATTTATAGAATAGAGATGGCATGGTTGGTGAGCTATGTGGATGATTTTCTTGGGAATAATTAACACTTGTAAGGACATAAATGTTGCCTCAAAATTTAACGAAGACAGCTGTCAATGTGACATTATTACATTAAATTCTTGAGTTCAACTAGCTGAAATCTTAAGTTGCCCTATTCGTTGAGATGGTTCACACGAGCATAATCACATAATAATTTATTTATTAAATGAAAATTCTGGAAATTGCATGCCATTTACATGTACAACATGCCACAAGGCCAGCATACCGACAAGAATGTTTCAAATGCCTATCAAAATCAAATTGGGAAAAGGAATGTAATAATGACTAATTTAAAAGCAGTCATAAATATTCTTCTTGTATTGGTTTCTCTAAATTTCGGGGGGTAGTTTCACGAAACCATCACTTGATGTGATGGTTCTTGCATTAATGGTCAAGATTCAAGGTTAGCGCTTTATAAAATCATGTTTGTAAGACTCTTGAGGGGTCCGAAATTCTTTTCTAGATTACACTGTGATGTAATGGAGGGAACAAGGAATAATTTTAATTGAATTTTAATTCCAAACTATTCTTTTTCTGTGAGCTTAGAATTACGAATGTGATGTGCATATTGAATAAGTCTGTTGGTTGAGGCAATATTTGAAGTTTATTTTCTATGAAAGATAGCTTCTTGATGTTACGTTCGCTTGTTTGGAATTAGGATCAATTCTTTTGGAACAATATTTATCTGCTATCATGGTTCTAGTCTTTGTGCTAGGGGGTTAATGGCTTTACTTAGTTCATCACACTAATTTCATATTTATGGATTAGTGTTAGTTCACCTTTTTCCACTTTCTAGTCAAAAGCGTACTCTATAATGGTTAGTTATAGTCCTTGAGGGAGTTGTACCTCAATAAAAATTCAGAGGAAAGTCACAAATGAAATTGTGATCTTTCCTTCTTGTTAGTAACATTGACCTTGTTGTAACGGGCTATAGAGTTGATATTGATACTTTTCAAATAAGGCCAATCCATTTGCTAACATAAAGGAAGGTCACTTACTATATATTTGAATCTTGGGTTGTTGGTATAGGCGATTAAAAGGGAATCGCAACCTTGAAAAGGTTACTAATTTTAACTTTCTTTACCTTCCCATTCATTTCAAAAGGCATTTGGACCTTCAAGGGGAGTTGCATATTTGCACTGTGATCTTTATTTCATATTTTGGCATGATATTTCTACAAATAAAAATCAATACTTCAACAAAGCAGAATAATAATTTTCATTTTAAGTATTTTATGCAGTTTACTACTAGAAATATTATAAGTTCAAAAGTGAATTTAAATATTGTAGGTCAAGATGGCTATGCCACCACAACATTAAAAATCACTTTCACTTTTGGTATTTTATATTTCTAATGATAATCTGTGCAGTACTCCGCCAAATTCAGTATTGATTTAATATGGAAGGCTTGCCACCAAAAAATACTACATTAATTCTAGATTTTGGTAGCAATACTATTGAGTTGAGCAACTTGCCAACAACAAACATTATTTGTAATAACCAGTCCAATCCCTTTCACCATATGCTCTCACATTGCCCCCATCAGGATCATGGTGATCAAAAGGTGTTAAGGTTGCATGCATTGTCCATTTTGACTTTATAAAAACAGAAAAATATTCAATTTGAGACATTACAGCAGCTTGTAGAAGAAGAGATGCCCATGATGGAAGAGATGGAGAAACAACCTAATGGAGGAAATGTAGCAATGGTGTTTCTGTTAAAGGACATGAAAGTGGAGTTGGTGCAAATTGATGCTAGTGAGAAGTGACAATAGAGGATGGATATCTACATTATGAGAATAGCTTGAGATGGTATCAAATGTAGAAGTTTCATATATGGGACTTGAGGTGATTATGAATTAGGAATATGGGATCTTGATCCAGGGAGGGCAAAAAATTTTTAAAATAAAGAAAAATTTATGGATGAATCATTTGACTCCATCATGGAGATTAAGTTGATCCCAGAGGAATATTTTGTACCTAAGAAAAAGGTAATACATTTGTGGAAAAGGGGAGAACCTAAGGGAGGTGTTGAAATGGAAGAAGTGATGAATGAGGAAAGGAGAAAATTTTGTGGAGGATGGATGGTGGGGGCCCAAAAACCACCAGAAAATGGATAGAGAGGAGAAGAAAAATTTGGTGGAGGGTGACAGAACACAGGCCAACCAAAAGCTAGAAGAGGCATAGGAAGAGAAGCACATTTCCTCTACGGTGCCTATCTCTAGTGATGGGGCATATTGATGTTCGTTCGCAAACAAAAAGGGTGCTTCTACCACCTACCCATAATTTGTGTGATGAACCCTGCTGGCTCAAACCTCAAACCCCAGTATTTTTCTTAAGTCTTAATGTGTTATTTAGTTTTTTAGAGAAAGTTTATAGACAGAAGAGAAGGGGCGCATCATATAAAAAGCTCATAAATTGAGAAACAGAGCTATTTTCAACAGGATAAAATTGCAGAAGGTATTATTTAACAATAACAAATAGATCACAATTGCTAAACATACCAAAATGTCTCCAGATTATTTATTTAAAGAAATAAGCCAACTCGTCAGCCAAGAATGGTCAAATCTAACAAATATGGACGCTTGGCTTCCAGATCTGAGTTCTCCCTCCTCAAAATAGGTTACAAGTTCTTAAGAAAGGTGGACGCCAAAGATGGAAGACAAATAGGAGCCAAAAGGAAGGCGTTTCAACTAGATACTTCACACGCCTCTCTAAATGGGCACATTTCCCAATGCAAATGGTACGACCAAGGTAGAAACCATTAGAACACTCTGAAAGCTGAAGTCTGTAGAAGATGGCGACTCTGGAGAAGAAACCTTCTTTCCTTATTGCAGACAAGAAAATACTGAATGATAAAACTCTGATAGAATCATGTAGAACCTCTGAATGAAGCTCTCAACTGCATTGATTTGAGTGATCTCTCACAATCTCAAAAGTGCTCAACATCGAAGAGGAATCGTTCTCCAATGGAAAAATGCTCAAACCCTGATCACAGAGGAAGGCACAGGAAAAATATCCAAGGCAAAGTCGAAATGATCAATAATAGGGTTTCTCATTGCCAAATTGCCTTATATCAAGAAGGCACGCATTTCCAAGAAGATATGCCACTTTTGACATTTAAATCTTTTAAAATATAATTTAAGTCACTTTCAATAGTTTGACTTAAATAAAGTGGGTACCCTTTTTGTGTTAAGTGATTAAAATATTAAATCACCTTTATAGAGTATTTAAGTGATATAAAATGTATAAAGTCAATTTGACTTTATAAAAAGGCATTAAGTTAATTAATTAACTCAAATCACTTAAAAACCCATAACTCACTCAAAACACCAAATATTCCTGTGCTGTCAGAAGTTGTCGACTCCTAAACTGCTAACGCCTGTTGTGAACCAATCACTGGGCTCTGAAAACGAGAACGATCAAACTCTCCAGAAAGTACCATTGACCCTCTAACCAATCCAGTTAGCCCAGAAGGGTCCAATAAAGGGCTACACATTCCCGAGAACTGACTAGGGGGACATCACAATTGTGAGCACTTTTCTCACAAACTCTTACCTATGGTGTTTGATGCAAAAGCATCTCAAGGGTCCAATGACCAACATCAACCAAAAATATTTTTTGTTGCAATTTTGGGTTTTTGTGGACTAAACATATGTTTCTAAGTGGAAGAGGCAATCTCTAATCTTCAAAAATTCAAATTCAAGTGTTTTACATCTCATTTGGACAGTCACCTTTGGTTGGAATCTTTGAGGGCCCATTTGACACTTGTTCAAAGCTCGTGACACTTAATAGAAGCAGAAGGGTGATAATTTCTCAGAAAGGTGCTTGGGGAAGTGGGTCACATGCATGTTGTTGCTTATTCAATTTGCATGTTGGGCATTCATTAGCATGCATTTGACCTATATTGAGGCATTCATGTGTGGAGGAGTTCAAACCAGAAAGGAATCTTGCATACTTTCCTTTAAGATGGTAACTAGGTGGAGAGAGTTACATGGATGAATGGTGCTAGCTTTGGAAGGATTTATTGGGGAGGAGTTACACTTTGAGTCCATCCTTGAAACTTCTAGATTTGGATGTCACATTGGAAGAATGAAGATAAAAAGCAAGAGGAGTTGAGAAAGGTTAGCTTCCAGGGATTTTAGGGAGGCTCAAGATTGGTCATTGGGTTGTCTAGCAACACTTTGTGATGTTGCAGTTATTTTGCATGTTCCCAATATGCAAGTTTGAGAAGCTTAGAGGAAAGACTATGCCAAAATTGCCAATCACTTGTGACTAGTTTATAGTTTTTGTTGAGAATTGGATCTCTTAATTTAGATTTCATTTTTAGATCCGTTTTGTATCAGTTGGGGGACTGTTAATCAAATTCCTTCATGGAGTTGTCATGTAATTTGGTGAATCTCTGATAATGAAACACTTTCCTACATCTTGTTTGCTCATGAATTTTCTCTAAATCAACTAGTCTTGGGAGTGGATTTTTATCATTTCATTTTCTGTTTCTAATCCATCAATTGTTGGATTTTAAGTGTGTTATAAATCTGTAATAAACCAGCAAACATGAATGTGAAGGACTTCAAACAACAGTGTAGAGTTTCATCTTGCATAGATTTCATTTTGGAGTCTAGTGGTGGTAATTTGAATCCAAGGTTCTAGACTTTGTGGCAAGGTCTCTTGTTTCAGTTTAGTGGGAGTTGTAAGACCTTGGTTGACCTTATCAATGTGTTTTGTGAAGCCTTGCTGCAAGGGAAAGGTTGCCGTTCACTTGGCTCCATACCCTTGACTGCATCATTATGGAATCTATGCTTTCTCTTGATTTTATTCAGTCATACTAAATGCTGTCCTATAGTACTTATTGCTGCTTACTGCTGTCCTAATTGATATGCCTTCCTATTTTGTTTTTATATACAACATACCCAAGAACTATAAGCTTGAACTCATAATAAGGATAACCAGTACTTTCAGCCGAATTGACTCATATAGTGCTGGTTTTTGTAAGATGTTCTCATTTAAATATATTTATATATAATTCCATCGTCAAAAAAGTGTAACTTATTGTTCACTTCTTAATATGATTTGCTTTTTCTCATAAAGAAAAATAAATAAATGAATAACCTCATCTTTTGCATTGTGCTCAAATGAATGTACTTGCACAGAAGTATAGATAGATGCATCAATTTTGGGTACAATAGCTCTATAAGTATTTATATATATTTAGAATGAGAAGCATGGAATAAAAGAAAATTCCTGTTTGCAAGAACTTACAGGTACAGATCTGAAGGCTTTTCCACCAAATCCACCACCTACTCTTCTTGTTATAACACGCACATTATTAATAGGAATTCCTAGACACTTTGCAATACTTGTTTGTAAAATACAAGGATTCTGACATGAGCTGTAGACTACCATGCACTCATCTTCGTCTGGAACAGCTAATGCAGTCTGGTTTTCTAAATAAAAGAAATACTGAGAGCCAATTCTGACCCGTTGAAACAACTGTTCAAGTTAGACATGAATTTACAGAATTATTCTCCCTGTACTCTAAAGGGCGTCTTCTTGTTGTCCCATTACAGACCTTAAGATTGATATATGGTTCAATTACTACTACAATAAGCAATACTTAGAGTGTTAAATTATCCACAGAGCAAGAAGCTGAATATTCTAAAAGTAACCTCTGCAGATTCAATCTTATGATCTGCTTCTGACATTCCTTTAGTAAAATCTCCTATGGGCTTTGGAGCCCACCATTCTGGAACTTGAAAGAAACTTTCTTTTTCTCTGGCATCTTCCACAGATAGAATTGGAGGACCTAATGTCTCACAATCATAGTCTACAGTCACTTTATCAGCTGCCCTTTTGGCATCATGCCAAGTATTTGCAACCTAATAAAATGCAAGAAAAAATTGTAAATCAAATGAAGAGAATGTCTGAAACTTTCAAAAAAAGGAATTTTAGATGTGATATTCAATCAGACTTGTGGTAACCAAATGCTTAAGTAAGTGTAGCATTAAAAATTTAAAACAGTAGTCTATCTTTTGTATGAAAATGGAAATAATTTTGACAATTCCACAAGAAAATCCTTGTAATATAATTACCATAAGACCTATCGGTTGACCAATGCACTCTACAGTATCTTCAGCAAGTAGAATTTCTCCACCAAAAAGTGCTTCAGCTCCTATGTTTCTTCCTTGTTTAGGAATATCACTTGAAGATATATAGGAAACAACACTTGGAGATTCCAACACATGTTCTACATCAACCTTTTTAATCATTGCCAAAGCCTTTTTGCTGTATACATATGCCCCATATAAGCAATTTTTTGGAGAAGGTATGTCATCTACATATACAGCTTCTCCTGCACATTTTGCAGGAAGTGTCAGGCACAATGAAAAGCAAAATTCAGAAAAGTAAAATCATACAACATCATTACTCACTATATTTGCTGATCAAATATATGCAATCCAGCAGTGTTACAAGACTCACCCAGACTTGATGAGTCCCAAGGTGAGCAAGTTAAAACAAGGCCCAAGGACTCATGAACTAGGCACCCAGCAAAACCCAACTGGTAGACTCGGCCAAGTTTATGAAAACCAGTAGGGAAAAAAAAAGCCATTAAATTTTGAAAATGCTTAAGTGTAAAAGCATTGAAGTCAAGCATTTTTTGAAGAGTTTGGAGGACTTTTGGAGGTTGGTTAAAAGCGATAAAATTATGAAAAATGGGCTGCCCCCAGACCCCATGAGGGGCATTGCCCCTTGAGCCCACTGGGGGCACTACTCTCAAATCCCTGCTCTAGTTTTAAAAAACAAAATAATGAAAATATTTTTGGAACATGTTGGATAGAAGAGCAACACTTTTTTTTTTTGGATTTTTTCTAATTAAATTTCTCGTAATTAAATTACATTTATACTTATAGTTCTCTACGCAAACTATATCCTAAGTAGTGCTCCTAAGGTTGTAGCAACATTTGCAGACTTATTTGAAATAAAAGAACATGACTCGACATAGAGTTAGCAACGTTGGGCTGAGGGAGACAAGCTCCCTTCTACCATAGTTCATGACTCCATATTGTAATTTTTGTTTTTGATGCCATGGATATCAATATCCATGAGTTTTGTGCAACTTAAACACTTGACAATATTTATATATCTAAAAATGTTGTTTCCTTTAGCTAAAATCCACTTTTATACTCGTGATCGATGCATACTTGTGTATGTGATCAAAATAGCTTCTATTTAATTAGTTTATTGTGTCTTTAACGTTTATTTATTGAAGAGTGCACAATGCAAGTTTTAAATCCTTAAAAATCTCTATATTTCATGGTTTTTTCAATTTGCCGAGTCTGCATCGAGTCCAATTCCAGGTCAAAATCAATTTTCCAAGTTTGAGTCTTGTAACTATGATTTCATTATTAGAAAAATGACCATTCCCTTTCAGTTCCTCATTGCTGCAAATTGTGAGTGCAGAATGAGCAAAAACATATAGTGCCATATTAAAGTAACTTGTCTTTTTAGTTGAATTTTGTATGACATGTAGATTGGAACTTTAATTGTTGGCCCCTCATGGAAAGGGGTGCCACACTTGGAAGAATCTCCTTGGATAACAAACTATGCCACTTATTATGATGACTATAATAGAGCATTGATATGGGTGTTACACGATGGACTAGGAAAAGCATCTTGGACTTCTGTTCCAGGCAGTGTACTCGAGCATCTTGAAGAGGAGTTACACTTCCAAATAAAGTACCTAGTTTAACTAGTCAAACAGTGGGAGTTACATTTGCATGCATGAAAGGTGGTGCTTTGGTTTGAATGGTTCTCTTGATCATGACTCAAATGCCCCCTTCACAAGACCATGGTTGTGTTGAAACCAAATGTGGTTTCTTGGATGGTTTATCACCTATAATTATAGGCCTTGGGATAGAGGTTTAGTATTGCATTGGAAGGAATTGCAGGTTTAGAGTGTGGGATTGGCTATAGGTATCCTGCTGAAGTGTTGACATTGGTGCTGAATCATTTGTTGGGGCATCTCATTGTATTGTCAGACTTGTTCAAAGTTAACATAGTGGGATCCACATTTGAGGCTGATTTGTTATCCAAAAGGGTTTTCCCAAGATACATCTAGAGTCATTATTTCTCTGCTAATCTTTCTTGTTACTTCTTCTATTATAATTTCAGTTTGTATAAGTCTGATTCTGATTTAGAGCAGAAAGATTCAATCCTATTTTATATTCCTAATTGAAGTAGAAACTATTAGAGACATTGTAAAATCAACAAAGGCAAATCTTTAAAAAAATATCTTGTAAAAGAATAGATAGATTTCCCCTATTGTTGAAGCACAAATGACTTCAATGTTGTGGAGCATGTATATCATGATGTGTTGTGGACAGCAACTCAAGAGGTGATGCAGCCACCAAGGCCTTACTTTAAGATTCTTTGCTTGGTAGATGGGGATAAACTCCCTAAGGGGTAAAATTATGAGGCCAAGGAAGTTGTAATGTCCCCAAATATTTGGTTTGAGCCTTGAATAATTGGAAATAATTCTTTTATGGCTCAATTAATTTTTTATTTGGCTAGGTGGACTTGGGAATTAATTTTCCATAATTTATTATTAATTGTTGTGGAGCCAAAATATTTTTATAACTTTTCTATGAAGGTGGGCGGCCCCTTTTGGGAATAAAGGAGGGACAAAATGTAAAAAAATAATAATTATTATGTCCTTAAGTGGTATGCCCTGATTGGGAAAATAAGAGGGAAAAGATTTCACATTTTAAAGGGGAAATTGGGCGCCCAAGGGTCGGCCCAGTTGGAGGAAAACGACAAGTTTGATATAAATACTAGATCATTGAGGAGGCATTTGATCATTCAGAATATTATCTTATTCCTTTTGGTCTGCAATTTATTTGCATCATATTCCAAGCATGAAAACCCTTGAGGATATAAGGTGAATTGGACGAAAACCTAATCCATCTTGGGAAGGCTTCATAACGGAGGTCTACTTGCATTTCATTGGAGATATTCGTGGAATGGAATAGCAGATTGCAAATCAGATTTTAGATCAGACTTGGGACAGCAGATTTGTGGTGTTTGTGCTACATTGAAGCTAGGGTTTTGGCCCTAGGTTGGAGCGCCACATTGTAGGAGAAGGGCTATTTGCATGGGAGGGCGAATTTGGGAATTTTGAGGAGTTTTAGAGTTTGATTTTTGCATCAGATTGGAGCAGACCTGTTCACCATCTTGGAGCAGCCTTAGATCATCACCATTGAGCAGAATTTCACATCTTTTGGAGCAACATTCCGAGCAGACTTGTGTGCCACCCTTGTAGGATCCATTTCTTGGCATTTTAGTGTATTTCCTTGCACTTGGTTAGCCCTAAGTAGATCGCTGCATTTTTGGAGGGCACATTGGTTCTTGGAGGCCACCTTTTCATTGATTAGGGTTTCAAATCCCTAAACCCTAGTAACAGACTTAGTGCCATCTTTTTGGAGGTTTGAGGAGCATCAATTCATCAATCTTTGGTATGTACAACCTATGTATTAGGTTCTGATTTAATCAGCAGCATTCCGGGCATTTGTGTCATGTGGAGCCCTTGATTTGAATGTGATAATCAGACTTTAATCTTCTGATTTATAGCAGCAGACTTCCAGTCAGAAAATCAGACTTATGCATGTTATTTGATGAGTCTAATTTGTGTATTTCATGGTGTAATTCATGGTGATATGAATGTCATTGTATAGCATCTTTTGCCATCATTATTTTGTCATGTTTGGATATGGATTTGTTTGCTATGATGACATGTTTAAAATCAGAATCTAGGGTTTGGAGCAGAAAATCAAAGTGCAGAAATTTAGGGCAGAATTCTGAGTTTGAAATCAGAAATTTTAGGGCAAATCCTAGTTGGGATATTTCAGAAGTCATTAGGAGATCCATATCAGAGCAAGGAAAGGCTTTAAGATTAATTTTAGTTAATTTCAAGCGACACATATACAAAAACAGAAAACCCATTTTCCATACAACGTTCACCTTCGGATTACTTTAGCTTCTCGACTGCTATTAAAACCATCTGCACAAAAGACCGTCTTGTGAGGATTAATTGTTTCATTTCATCTAGAATAACTAGCTCCATAGCAGTGATGCAGATTGTAGGTATTGATAATTAAAAATCCAAATGGACAGGACATTACCTGATGCCTGAAGCTCTGCAGCTACTTTTGAAGAAGGCTGGCCCACTGGATGATACTCGAGAAGAAACTCCATAGTTTGTTTACCACTTGTAAGACTTTTCGGTTTACAAGACCAATTCATAGTGCTGGGAGTAATCCCACTCTGGCTATTGTTCACTTCTCGAGAATCAATAATGCAAGGAGGAACCATATTCTTTACAAAAGGACAAAAGAAGTCAAAAAGGAAACCAACAGCCACACTTTGCCTGTAAGCAGATTTTGAGGTACCTTCCACAGGAATGATATGTACTTTAAGCATTTCTATTGCCTCAAGAAGAATAGATGGTGATATGACTTTATCAACTAAGAATTCTTCTATGCTTTTAGCCCTTTTTGCATGCTTCACCCCAAATGCACCAAAAGCAAGCCGAAGACTCTTTGCAATTTGATGTCCTTGAGGTTTATTGAGTGAAATTTGAGCGAAGAAAGCAGCATTAGCATATGACACTGCATTACCAAGCGGACGAGGGTCTGCCCTATATGTTTTGAATAGTTTTTCATAACATTCAACACTACCATTGATGTCAATATCTTCAACTCGATTACTAACTTTATTCCAGTATGGAATGCATACTGATAGCAACAGTGTCCCTGAATCAAGACAAGGTTTATCAAGGAATTCTTCCATGGTTAACACAGACTCTATTTTCTCAGTTGAAATAATTTTGACTGTTGCACTAGCTCCAAGGAGAATGGTCGCAATATCTGAATCAAATGACAATTTCTTGGCCATAATTAAATTACCTCCAACACTAGCTGTATTTCTAATAAATCCAGAGGCCACCTTTTTTAGGTGATTAGCAATGCTTTCAAAGATTAAATTTCTAGGATAAATTGGTTTCCCATGATCCAAAATATCATTTGTATCCTCCAAGACTTCAATAAGCTTGGCAATGGTTACAGCTGCTCCAATTTCAATCCCAAATTCATGTCTTCTAATAATCTGTAGCTCTGGGATATTACTGATATCAACAAAAACTTTAGGTCTTACATTTTTGTAGATCCCAGCACTAGTATTACCTACAACCAACTTAGGTTCAACATTTTCCTTGGCAGTTTCTTTCAAAGTTCCCAGAGTCTCTTCCAAGTTGGATGGTCTAATCCAAACACGACGTTCTCCATCGAACTCATCCTTAAAAGCAAAATTCAATGTGGGTGTTCCAGATTCTTCATACTTTTGGCTACAGAATTTGGGATTTGTATGGACTGCAGTTTGATCATATTTAGGAAGTTTATTTGGGTTCGGGAGTTCTTTTTTCCAAAAGGCGTTGAGACCCAAGTCTTCCAAATCAACATCTGCTGCAAAACTTTTACACACGTCAGCAATGGGTCTGTAACCAGTACACCTGCACAAATTGCCTGCAATGGATTTTTCTGCTTCCAAAACTGAAAGATTTGAAAACCCTTGTCTAAGTTCATGTGTTCCTTTACTTTTGGCCTGACGAAGAGCACCATAAAGTGACATGCACCATCCTGGAGTGCAGTACCCACACTGTGATGCATGAAAACCTGCAATCCTTTTGTGGATAACATGATAGCCGTCCCTGCAATTCCCAAGGCCTTCAGAAGTTGTGATGGAACAACCATCTATAGAACCCAACAGTGTCAAGCAAGAACTTATTGAAAATCCGTCTATCTTCTCTGAATTAGCGTTGTATTTTGATAAGAACACCACACAAGCCCCACACCCACCTGCAAACAATTAGATTACTTCAGCCCAAATTGACATTTAGGAGTGTATCTACTACTTCAGGTTATTCTCATATGAGTGCCCAGTTTTATAACCAATTCTCCAAAATTTGTTTAATTGCTTTACTTATTTATGATTTTATTAACTTCTCAGCTTAATTTCCATCCATTACAAATACATGAGTTAAAAAGTGGAAATGTGGTGTATCCTTTAAATTCATTCTTTTCTCAATTTAAGCTCCACTATTACAAATATAGGAGTTAAACTGGAATTGTGTTGCATTTGCTACTCTGTTTAAGTTACAAGCTAACAAATCATCTGTCAATGAAGTGTTTCGTGGGTGAAACTATGTACAAGCAGTCTCTGCCAAAACTAGAACACCGCGTTCTCTAAAACGAACAAAAGAAAAAGCAAGAAAAGAAATATTCATATAAAGCAAAGTAGAGGCTTCAGAGAATCCAATTTGAATTAAAATTTTATCGATGATGAGGCCTACCTTCTCCACAGCCAAGTTTAGCTCCTTTGTACTCAGTATGATAACGAAGATAAGAGAGCAGAGTAGTTGATGGGTGGATTTGAGACAGATCTACTTCTCTTCTCTCTCCATTCAGAACAAATTCCAGATATCTTGAATTTGCTTTCGCCATCGAAGTAGGAAGCTATTCTTTTCGAATAGTATAAATTCGAAGGAACTTAAAAATGATTAAAGATTCGACGGTCTAACGTCATTAAAATTCATTCGGTCTCATAAACTGGTAGTCTGGTGGAGTCATTAAAATAAATTCATTCATTCAGTGCTTATCGGCTCCAGGACTAATAATGTATTTGAATAAAACACCGGGAAGAGCAATGAATTTCTTTCTGCTTTTCCTTGTCAAGTTTCCTCCACTACAATTTTTGCTTTTTTGTTTTTTTTTTGGCGGATTTCGGAATGTGGGCTTCTAGTGTCCAGACATTATGAAATAATAGATATACGTGCTCTGCTTGTGGACTTGTTCGGCTTAAATTTGGTGGCAGGCCAACGTGTAAAGTTTCTCGTACAAAATGCGTTTAGTTAAAAGATGAAAAATACCGACTTATATCCCGACAAAACGCACCCATGCCTATCCATTATACGTTTATCACCATCCGCTTACATGGTCTTTCTTTTTTAAATAATATAAGTAATTACTAGCAATTGCACCTTGGTGTGCAATGGTTACGCCAAAGAGGTGTGGAAGGTCAATTAGGAAAAAAATGGGTTTATTTTTTCATACATTTTGCAGTATATGAGGTCAATTGGTAGGCCATTTAATAAATGATGTTGTTTTTGCAATGAAGATCTCAATGGAGAAGTGATAGTTTCAAATCATCTATGCATCCTCTTACAAGATTCCAAGCATGATCAAAATAAAACTTTTGAATGAGGAAGATAATCATGCTCCATTACCAATAGGTTCATGTTATGTTTACAATAGAGAGAGGAAGAGTAGATATTGAGAGAAGAGAGATCAATACTTAAATTTGCATCTATAACATTTAAACAAAGGAGAAGGTAGGCGAAGGTTTTTGAGACTCATTACATTGTGATAGATGTCATACTCTACTATAAAGCTCCTATTTAGGAAAAAGTGAGGAGAAGGTAGTCAAAGGTTTTTGAGACTAACTTTATTCATGTCAATTGTATTTGATTGAAAGTTTCCAAAGACTTTTCAACAAATCCATTTTGTGCATAGTCTATGGTCATAGAAAGCCATGAATTGTACTAAATAATTTGCTCTAACATAATTTGATCACTTTGAGCTGACAAGTGCCACCCATTAGATTCAAGTTGACAATGTGGACTGTGTGATTTGTCTCCAAGTAGTGTAGTTTGCATGTTACAAAGCTTCATTCCTTCTAACCTAAAAAATGGAGGGTGAAGTTCTTTCTAGTCAATGCAATGACATTGACCTCAGTGTAGGCCAATATGTAGGTATGATGGATACCATATAGCATAGAATTAGTTTTCATGAATAATTTTTAGTTGTTAGCTATGTTGTATTGTATATTTTATCTTGATACTAATATAATTTTGTGATGGTAGAAATGGGCCCTTCTTTTGTAATGAGATTAAATGTTCATAGTTTTTAGTATGTTAAATTCTATTTCATTGTTATGTTGATGCATATGTACTGGAAGAATTATCACCTATCAAGATTAGAAATTAGTTATATCAAAGCAACTCTTAGGAAAGCAATAGCCATGAATGTAGATCCAACTTGTTCTTTTGAAGAAAACATAGTCATCTATTGCTTTAATGAAGATTTTTTTATTAACTTATTTTAACAATACAAAAATCATAGGCATACTTCTAGAGTGATGATCATAAATTTTGAGGCATTTTATCCCTTGCATATGTTTTTACAGTTCACGTTAATGTCCACCAAGCACTTACAACCATAGTCTCTGACAAAACTCTACTATTTGATTATGCTCTGTTGGATGTGCATGGCCTGTTCCAAATCTCAATTTTGCTAGACTGGAAGGTGTTGACAAAGGCTGTGGAGATTGGCTTTAATGTGCCAATTGCATTTTCTTGAAAGCTTTCAAAGCCTTTCAAAAAGCCTATTTTGTGCATATCCCACAATAAGTCCATTGCATTTCTTTGAGGCATTTTGTGTACATATCTACCAAGGAACCTACAAGTACAACAACCTTGGTTAATTCTCTTTCAATTATATATTTATGTCCATCAATCCTCTCTAGTGAATCTCCCATTTTGGTGTAGGTCAGAAGGATGTTGAAAAAGGTTGTGAAGACTAGTTTTACAACTGTCATGTGCATTTGTTTATAAGTTTTCAAAGGTTTTGTAACAAATCCATTTTGTGCATTTCTTGCAATCATTTGCATTGTAGATAAACCAATATAACATTGTATCAGAATGTAGAGGCTATGATCATAGTTTTTTCCACCAATTTGAACATTTGCATGATTAAAAGTAACAAAGGACTTGATCTCACAACCATTAGTGGTGACTTGTTTTGTTGCATAGAAAACAAGAAAATTTGAAGCTTGTTTTTATTTGAGTTATTGTGATAAGAGGCAACAACCATTCACTACAACAAATCCCTATGATTAGCTCCCTTTTTTGCTTCCACCCACTGTTTTAATGTATTTTTCTCCATTTTTTTGAAAAAGTCGACGCTATTTATTGGGATGGCGCTATTTTTGGCATTTATTACACCAATCAAACTAAGTAGGTGCCAAATTAGGCACCAATTAGCACCTAAATTAGTGCCTAGATTTGCGCCAAGTTTTGTGCCAAGTTTGGTGCCGAGTTTTGCCTAAGTTTTTCCCCTAGTGTGGCTACTAGTTTGGCGCCTAGTTTAGCGCCTAGTTTTTGTTGAGTTTTTCGTCGGCATTAGTGCCTAATTTAATGCCTACTTTAGAGCTTGCTTTAGCGCCTAATTGTTCTAATATAGCAGGGATTAGGGGTTAAGGGATTAGGGGTGTTAGAACAAAAAATCCTTCCCCAATATTCACTGGCCTTTAATTGCTTGCCTACATTTCACTTGCATCAAAAGATCCCTCAACCCTCAACCCTAATCCCTCAACCCTCAACCTTAAACCCTAAACCCTCAACCCCCTATACCCTCTACCCTATACATTGGACCCTCTGTTAGGGTTAGAAGGCAGATATCTACAAAGTTAAATGCAGATTTGATCAATAAAACAAAGAAATAAAACACACAAAAAATTATAGTAGAAACAAGACAACATAGAGAATTTAACGTGGTTCACCCAATCCGAGCTACATCCATAAAACCACAACCATCCAATGATTTTATTATCCAGTGTAAAACATATTACAATCTTGCTAATAATTCCCTACTGCAACCCCCATCCAAACTGCTTATAACAAGCTTTTTAGAATCTTCCAGAATTAGGGTTCTACAAAGTCAATTTTTTCTTTTGTCAGTGATGAAGCAAGAAATCAGGAAAAAAAAAATTGATACATGAAGAGTGTACAGTATAGCATGATCAATCACCACATACCAACAATGTCCCACTTGGAGACTGATCAGGCTCCACACCAACACAATCTTCCACTTGGAGATTGATCTTGGACGACACCGCTGCACTTACAGCTCCCACTAGAAATAAGCACCTTGGACCCTACTGCTATGTTATACTTTTAACCATGAAAACCAACTAAAGTTGAAGAGGAGCTTAGCTTCTCCCTTGTCACTACCTTTGTAAACATATTCGTTGGATTGGCATCTGTATGTATCTTTTCCAACTTTACCTGTCCATCCTCCAACACTGACCGAATGTAATGATATCTCAGCTATATGTGTTTGGTTTTAGAGTGCAAGGAAAATTCTTTGCAAGATGTATAGCACTCTGGTTGTCTGTAAACAAGTAATTTTTAGCCTGTTGTTTTCCCAACTCTTCCATGAAAAGTTGCAGCCATATCATCTCCTTTACTACCTCTGTTGCAGCAACATACTCTACCTCCATGGTGGATAAATCAACCACCTTTTGCAGCCGAGAGATCCAACTCATTGATATCCCACCAACTGTAAATACATAACCTGTGGTACTCCACCTAGTATCTACATCCCCTGCCAAATCTAAATCAACATAGCCTTTTAAATCAGTATTATAGCCCCCAAAACATAAACATTTATTGGATGTGCCTCTCAAATACCTGAGAATCCATTTTACTGCATTCCAATGCTCAACTCCGGGATGACTCATATACCTGCTAACAACTCCTATAGTATATGCAATATTTGGTCTTGTGCATACCATAGCATACATTAAACTGCCTACAGCTAAAGCATATGGTACCTTGGACATTTTTTCTTCCTCCTCTTGTGTCTTTGGACACATATCCTTAGTCAATTTAACATGACTGGGCAAAGGTGTGCTGACAACTTTTGTATTCTCCATATGAAATCTTTGCAACACCTTTTCAACATAATCAACCTGAGATAAAAAAAAAATTCTATTTTTCCCATCTCGTGTAATCTTCATACCAAGGATTTGCTCTGTTGCCCCCAAATCCTTCATAGCAAATGAATTTGCTAACAGTTGTTTTAACTCCTTCATGTGATCCATGTTAGATCCTGCTACAAGCATATCATCAACATATAAACATAAAATAATGTAGCTATCATCATCCAACCTCTTAAAATAAATACAATGGTCTGAATTACATCAACTGTAGCCATGCTCAACCATAAAGCTGTCAAATTTAATATACCATTGCCGAGGTTCTTGCTTCAAGCCATATAAACTTTTCTTCAATCTGCACACCAATTTCTCCTGACCTTTGACATCAAATCCTTGTGGTTGTTCCATGTATATTTCCTCTTCCAAATTACCATGGAGAAAGGCTATTGTAACATCAAGTTGTTCTAAATGCAAATCTTCAGCAACCACAATACTTAAAATAGTACGAATAGAAGTCATTTTAACAACTAGAGAAAAGATTTCATCAAAATCAATACCTTTTTTTTGTGCAAATCCCTTTACAACTAATTTGGCTTTAAATATTTTCTTACCTCCATCCTCCTCTTTCATCCTATAAATCCATTTGTTTGGTAAATCATTTTTACCTGTAGGCAACTTGCATAATTTCCAAGTCTAATTTTTTAGCAAGGGGTCCATTTCTTCTTCCATTCCATGCTCCCACATAACCTTGCTATCCACTTGCATAGCTTCATCATAACATTCTAGTTCACCAACATCAGTTAATAAAATAGAATACAAAGAGGGGGAAAATCCTTTTGGAGGTCTACTTATCATTGAAGATCATCTAACATTCACTGGAGTTTGTGGCATTTATTATTGTTGTTGTTGTGAAGCATGAGGAACCACTGGAACATTGATGTTTGGTGTATCATCCAACACTACATAATCATTTTCTTTCTTCTCATGCTGCTACAACTGATCTTTGTACAACACTTTCTCATTGAATATGACATCCCTGCTTCTCACAATTTTTTAATTTTCAAAATCCCAAAGCCTATAACCAAATTCATCAATGCCATATCCAACAAATATACATTTCTTTGATTTTGCATCAAGCTTGGTTCTATTTTTAGAATCTACATGTGCAAATGCTTCACAACTGAAGTTCTTGAGAAAAGAATAACTCTCCTTCTTACCCATCCATGCTTCCTCTGGAATACCACAACCCAAAGGATTAGAGGGACCTCTGTTGATTAAATAAACAGTAGTGTTTACAACCTCTATCCACATGTTTAAAGGTAGCCCAACATGCAATCGCATAGTCTGTGCACGCTCCATTATTGTTTTTTTCATGCGCTCAGCCACTCCATTTTCCTTTGGAGTCCTTGAAACCATTTTCTTCCTATGAATACCATTAGAGGAACAATAATCTTCAAACTCTTTGTTGCAATACTCACCACCATTATCAGATCTGAGACATTTTAACTTTTTACTTGTCTCATTTTCAACAAGCTTCTCTATTTCTTAAAAGTTTCAAATACATCAAATTTCTGCCTAAGGAAATAAATCCATACCTTCCTTGTTGCATCATCAATAAAAGTGACATAATACCAAGATACACCAAGAGAAGATACTTGAGCTGGTCCCCATACATTTGTATGCACAAGCTCCAATTTCTCATCTTTCTTTTGCTTTCCATCCTTGAGAAAACTAACTCTCTTTTATTTTCCATACACACAACTTTCACAAAAATCCATATTAACACATTTCAGACCTGGTAAAACATTATTTGAATGAAGTACTTTCATTCTTTTTTCACTCATATGCCCAAGTCTATTATGCCATAGTGTTGATTCAAAATCCATAGCAACTGTCTGATTTTCTGCCTACTGAACTGCAACAACTGTTCCTAAACATTGATTTTTATCTACAATAGCTAAAGTAGAAGGAATAGTATGACCTGTACAAAGATATAAGGTGTCTACTTTCACACCTTTTGCTACCACTAAGGCACATTTTGTAACCTTCCAATTTTTATCACTAAATATAACAACACAACCTTCATCATCTAGTTGCCCTACTGAAATTAATTTTTTTTTTAACTTTAGAACATTCCTTACCTCATGTAGTAGCCAATGATTCCCATTCTGCAACTTAATCTTGATTCTTCCCTTTCCAACAATCTGGCAGGGTTCATTATCTCCCAAATAAACCAGCCCAAAATCCCCTTGGACATAATCAAGAAAATAACTTCTATGGGGTGTAGCATGAAATGAAGCCCCTAAATCTAACACCCAAGAATCATTAGCATTATCAAGGGAAAGAATCAAAGTATCCTCATCAGATTTATTACTTACCACATTTGCCTCTTTATTGCCTTCCTTTTTGTCTCCTTTATTTTTTCAAGACCAGCAATATATCTTTAAATGATCTGGCTTACCATAGTACCAACAATCCCTCTTATCTCTAGATTGAGACATTTTGTCCTTTGATTTTCCTTGTGACTTCCCACGACTTCCAGAATTGTTTCCTCTCTCCTTTGTTCTGCCCCTACTTTCTGCATTCAAAACACTGCCTAATGTGGATGTTCCACCTGAGCTTTCCCTATGAATTTCCTCACTCAAAATAGCACCAAAAATATCATCAAATTTTAATGTATTCAAACCAGAAAGAGAATTACCAACAACCATTACCAAGCTATTCCAGCTTTTTGGAAAAGAACACAGAATCAAAAGAGCCCTAACTTCTCCATCAAAGTTTACATTTACATAAGTTAATTGACTAGTAACCGTATTAAACTCATTTAAATGATCAGCAACTGACCCACCTTCTACCATTTTCATATTAAATAAATGCTTCATAAGAAATACCTTATTTGAAGCAGAAGGATTTGCATATAACTTCACCAGGGTTTCCATCAACTCTTGAGTTTTCTTTGTTTTTGTAATATTGAATGTCACCGATTGTGCCAGGCATAAAAGAATGGCTCCCAGTGCCTTTTTGTCCAGAATATTTCATTCCTCATCACTCATTGTTGCCAGTTTCTTGGCTATTCCTTCCAATGACCTCCATAAATCCTTCTAATAGAGATAATCCTCCATCTGCATCTTCCATAACTGATAGTTCTGCCCATTGAATTTATCTACCTTTAATTTACCCTCGTCGGCCATTGCTCCTAGTTAACCGTGCAACTCCCACTCAATCGTGAGACCTTCCTATAGAGGATAACTAAAAAAAAACCTGCTCTGATACCACTTGTTAGGGTTAGAAGGAAAATATCTAACAGTTAAATGCAGATTTGATTAATAAAACAGAGAAATAAAACACAGAAAATTATAGCAGAAACAAGACAACACATAGAATTTAATGTGGTTCACCCAATCCAAGCTACATCCACAAAACCGCAGCTATCCAATGATTTTATTATCCAGTGTAAAACATATTACAATATTGCTAATAATTCTCTACTGCAACCCCCATCCAAACCGCTTATAACAAGCTTTTTAGAAGCTTCCTAAATTAGGGTTCTACAAAGTCAGTTTTTTCTTTTGTCGGCGATGAAGCAAAAAAATGGGAAAAAACAATTCTCAGGGGCTGCCACCCTCGAACCCCCGCCCAGGGCCCAGCCCAAACCTGGACCTTGGCAAAGATACATGAAAAGTGTACAATATAGCATGATCAGTTGCCACATACCAACACCCTCAACCCTAATCCTTCAACCATATACCCTCAAACCTATACCCTAAACGCTCTACCCTCAACCCTCAACCATCAACCATAAACCCTTAAACCCTAAACCCTTAAACCTTCTACCCTCTACTCTCAACCCTAATCCCTCAACCCTAGTATACCCTCAACCCTATACCCTCAACCCAATACCCTAAACCATCAACCCTATACAATCTTCAACCCTAATCAATTGTCTATTAGCAAGTGCATCCACCAAGATGTTAGCTTCCCTATAGCAATTGATCATAATTTCAAAGGAAGAAAAATTATGAAGAAGAGACAATATATGTCCCAACAAATAATTCAAGTGCTAGTTTTCATAGGCCTTCCTTGATAGGGAATTAACCACTGTTGACGAATCACCTCAATGAGGATATGAAAAAATTTATTCTTCAAAGTCATGTCTATTGTAAATATACTTCTATTGTGGCACTAAACTAACAATGTCAAAATTTCTAGGTGGGTAGGTTACTACTATTGGATGTGTCTTTTCACCGCCCAAGTGTCTTAATCCTTCCAAGCTACATCATACTAACAATGTCCCTTAAGAGAGATAAGACCAAAAAAATTCTAAAGTGATATTTTTGAATTTCTAGCCTCACATAGGCTCCCTTATCATTGTACATGTGTATACAAGCAGTATTTAAACACTAAAATAATCAAAGGATTTTACTAGCTATAAGATGGATATACATTGAAATAGAAAATAGTTAAATTGAGAGAAAAAGAGAGATGTTCATCCTTAAATGTATAGGTGCTATCAAAGAATCATATATATTTTATCACTATCAACAATAAAAATAATATTAAGTTTGTAGTTAGTGTTGAAACCATTTTAAAAATTTATTGTCACTCCTAACAAGTAATATTAAGCTTTATTATTCAAACCACCCAAATAATTTAAACCATTTAAGCCTTGTGTAGACACTTAAAAATGACCTAGGCCTGCAAACTCTATTTTTACCACTTTCATCCTAGCATAATTATGACATTTAATTATGTCCTTGGTCCACATTCGACTATTGATTAAATAATTCATAATTATTTAATTAATTCATGTCCTTTTATTCTTCATGATTATTAAATAAATAAATTTTATTTATTTATTAAATACATCATTAATTGTCTAAGTCTTCCCTTGATTAAATAAATTGCTTAATTTATTTAATTACCTTTCTTCATTTATTTCTTCTTGATTATTAAATTAAATAATTTTTTTTTTTTTAATATGTCACTAATCCTCATAATTAAATGAATTTATTAATTTATTTAATTATTGATCTTATCTTCTAAATTAAATAATTATCTTTAATTATTTAATTGCCAAAATTAACATTTCTCTCATTTTAAATAAGTTAATTATTTAAAATGATTTCACATTCTTAACTGTCAGTTCATTTTAGTAAATAATCTGAAAATCAATTATTTATTATTTCACAAAATCCATATTTTGAATTAATTTAATTCAATATGGTAATATTCCTCCAAAAAATTAAGTAATCGGGCAGATTCTTGATTTTCCAAATCTGATCTTCAGTTCAGCCCTTAGATACATTGGTGAACCCGACTCTGTTTTTTGTTATTATTTCCGTACGGTTTTGTGTGTTCTCTGTCATTTTTGCAGGTACAGGTACGAAGTGACACATTCATTTTTTTAAAATCATGACACATCTGATGCGTCGCGACGCACTTGTAGACTCAAACACCGCAATCGCTTTGACGTGTCGTAATCAAAGTCTGAAAAGCCGCATTTGCAACACAGAGCAACGCATTCGCTCTGTTGTGACGCATTTGCCTGGTAATGTTTTCTGCTCATTTGCATTCAAATTTTTGATGTTTTTCTGTTCTTTTGTTCTGGTTTTCTTCTGCATTCTGCCTAGCGTAAGTTTTTGGTGTTACTAATCTTAGTTTGCAGCATGTGGCGATTACCTTCGTGGGTCCAAGATTGGTGTTTAAAACTTCTAACTTGTGGTCTTGCAGGTTCGAATGTCGAAGAATAAACACTAAAAAATTATGCTTATCTTTTTCTTAGATTAGTACATGTTTATTTTCAGTGCAATTAAAAAGAACATGTCTTCTAATTTGCATGATTGTGTTTGCAAAATGGTAGGTGAGTATTCTCTCACCTTGTGAAAACTCGGTGATCAGAAAACCAGACTCATTTTTATATGTTATTACCCTTACGACTTAGTAATTGAAGTATCCTCTCCCCTTGCGCTTTCGAGTGATCCTGGGTGTAAGAGAAACGATTACTAACTCTAGAACTTTGGCATGTTTTGGTGGGAAAAAGTACTCACCCCAGAACGACTTAGACCGGTAGCACCTTGAACCCAAGGGACTTTCAGCCGATATATAAAAGTGGATTCTTGGGGAAATCCCAAGAATCACGCGTGTGGTTCCAACAAGATGGATTTGAAAGGGGACTCTCGCTGCATGGATCATGCCCTACAAACGAAATGCCCGTATTAAACACCTCTTGTTTTAGAGTCCAACCATTCTTTGGTCGTTGCTTGATATAGTGTAGGGTACAGTATCATGCCTGAAGACACTCACTACTGATCCCCTTGAGTAGAGATAGCAGTTCTTGGGAAGTCACTACCCAAGAATTCAAATTTGGTGTGCTCAAATGACATTAATGAGCCGTGGAAGGGAGCCAATGCCACCAAAATTCTAAGCTATCCGCTCTCGAGAAGGAAAGGTGTTTATCACCAATCCGAGGGTATATCGGTGGGCTATATCAAGTATACAAACCCTTGGCCTATTGGCCTTTTAGGATTGTACTTGTCTTATGTGTGCTTGCTTACATTCAAAACATTGTGCTTGTCAAGTGCTCATTGGATTTCTCAAACATTATTCATTTCTAGACAAAACATTCAACATTAGACAGATCAAATTTGCTCTCAATACGTCAAGAAAACAAATTGTGTCGCAATTGTTGAAACGCATTCAGTTTCTACAACGCATTTGAAAACTATTGAGACGCAATCACACGGATAAACCGCATTTGATATCTCAAACACTGCATCTGCCTGCGTCGCGACGCTTTTGAACCTCACATAGCCGCATCTGCCAAACTAAGTCACATTTGTCAGTCCCAGAGCCGCATTCGCTCAAATCAAACTGCATTTGAGACACTATGATGCATTTGAGGCCTCAAACGACGCATTTTCCTGTCACAAGTAAAAACTTCATACAAAGTCAAATATGAAGCTAAACCTAGTCAATCTTTTGTCAAACACTGTTTCCAAAGGGATTCTGTCAGAAACCAACTTTGAAATTGCTCAAAACTTTCGACCATTCGTTTGCATTCTTGACCATAGGTTTCATCCTTCATTTTTTTTAGTTGCATACATTAGGCATTAGCTTGTCCCTAGGTTTTAATTCTTGCATACTTTGGATTAGGAAAATCTCAGTACAATTTGCAACGTCATTGCTTTCGAAATTAGGCTATCTTGGACTTAATCACCATTCCCTTTTTCAGTCATTGTCCCTTTTGTGAGATTTTTCCAACTCAAAAGTCTAGTTAGGAAAACTCACTAGTCATTTTGGCCTTGTCATCTTGTCATTTTCAACAAGTCCTTTAGTAATCGAGATCGAAAACAAAGATTGATCTTAGAAGTGCTTAGGTATCCTTTTCTCAAATTGCATTCTAAGTTTAGACATTGCATATTTTATTCCCAAAAAAATCCAAAAATATTATTCATTCTAGTCGTCATTTTGAACTTAGACCTTGCATAGTGTCATCCTTGCATTTAGTTGTCATCTTCATTTTGAGCAATATCATTTTATGGTGGAAACTAGACTCCAAAAACAAAAACAAAAAATCTCAAACTTCCGACAAGACCCCACTTCCACTGTCAACAATCCCACATATGAACCAAATTGGAATTTTGACAATCCATTTGGCAATACAAACAATCAACCTCTCGCGACAATACCATCCTCATCAAACAGTCCCTTTGAACCATTCTTACAAAAGGATGTATATGGAAAAATACTTGAGGAAAACCTAGAGGTAGTAGCACAAGACCTAGAGGCCTCTCAATTCGTGGAACAAATGGTCCTATATGATAGAGATAGATATTTGGCCATACTCTTAAGTCAAGGAGCCAAATTACCACAAGGATTCGACATTAACACGTTAAGACCAACATCTCCAGACCCTAATGTCAACAACGCGCATAACATGTCAAATAGTGGTCAACCTCCAAATACTATGAGCAATACTTTCTTTGACACTACAACGATAGTGCATGCTACCTCCAACATGCCAAACACCTCCAACTCAATAAACGCTACATCCATTGGAGGATCACAATTTTTTGCAGTGCCCACAATATCCACAACATCATCACAATCGGCGGGAACCACCTTTGGCTCCTCGGCAATGTGGGCAGGTTACTCCAATCCTCTTTTTACCAATACGGTAAATGCCACGAGGGCATCATCAAGTCATACCAATCCCCCTTTGACAGCTACATCAAGTACCATGAGTACACCTTCGACATATCCTCTCATTGGTATCTCACAAAATCCTTTGGGTGGGGGTAAATGACATATTTATTCAAGGACAACAACAAAATGTGAACACGTCAACACTGTCAAATACCATCAAATCCCAAGGACAAATTTGACCATTCCCCTTGTCCAAACCCAACAATTTGGACAAGGTAGTCAAAACACACATCCCATGGCATCATTAGCACATCACAATGTTCATGGTCACCATATTCCCCAAATATCAGCACAAATGATTGGGGGACACATCCCAACATACTCATCCCACATTCATACTCACCAACATACCCCCAATCCAAACTTTCAATACCAACAACACGCCAATCCGAACACATCATACATGTCACAACAATCCATGCCACCACAATACACCAATATCCACGCGCAACAAATGGGGACCTATGGCATACCAATCAATCCTATGCATGGGACCACAAATGACCCTGTTATAGATGCCTTACAAGTCAAACTGATGGGTCTAGAGAAAACTATCCAAAACATACAAATATCAGGCAAGAAATAAAAAGTGTCATATGATCTAAATGTATACCCATTCGACATGAGCTTATGCATGCCACCATTTCCTCTAGGATATGTGTCACCCAATTTTACAAAATACAGAGGCAAGACAAACCCCATCAAACATGTTCCCGAATTTGCAACCAATTGTATGGACGTGCCTATGAACAAACATACTTGATGAGACTTTTCTCTAAAAGTTTTGCAGGTTCTGCCCTTAATGGTTTTCCACTCAAAAGGATATCCAAAAATGGGATGAGCTTAAACAAAAATTCATAAAGAATTACACATACAACATTGACATGGACACCTCTATTACTAGCTTGTGCAATCTCATGCAAGAGGATGTCGGTGAGACATTCATCCCATTCTTTCAAAAATGGAGAAGTCTAGCTAGTCGGTGTCACATTGACATACCCGAAAGGGAAAAGGTGGACATGTTCGTTCAAACACTTCTGGGTCCCCTAAAATATGCATTGCAAGTGCATTGTTGCACAACCTTCACGGACCTAGTCGAAAAAGGGGTCCAGATTGAGAAAGCCCTTATCCCAAAGGGAGAGCTAAGATACGGTCCCAAAAACACAAATGCAAATCCTCCCATCGACAAGAATAAATATTGGGTCAAAAATAAACATGTTACAAATGACGGTGTTGTTGACGCCAAGACTGCAAACATTGTGGGTCTTGTATTGGCTCTAAAAGGGGTTCAACCGCAAAAAAAACCAACAACAATATCAACACCCCCTACTAATGTCCCTTCAAACAACCAAAGCGGCCCAAATAATCAAGGAAAATACCGTCAGATGAGACAATTTCCTAGGGGTTGCACATACACTTCTTTGGGTGAACCCATTGAAGAAGTCCTCAAGAAATGCCTCCAGAATGGTGTCATCACACTTCAAGAAACAAAGTACAAGATCTTATCGAGAGTCATATCATTAAGGTAGGTGGATCACAATTTTCCTCCAATTTAGATCATACCATCCATAAGAACCCATTGCAGGACCATGGTTCTAATAATGCTTCCACGTCAGGTCCACAGATAAACAATAATCACGCCAATTTCGCCCGAGCCAAGTACGACTATTCTGGTGGACCAATTATAAATAATGTTCAAACTAACAACAAATACATCAATACCATTACGGTCAAGAGAGCACCTCAATGCAATGCTACTACTCGAAGTGGCAAGGTCACCATAGCTGGTTTGCCTCCTGTTAGGCAACCCAAAATCACCATACCTAGCCCATCTCATAAATAGTCAAAACCCATCTCGACCACAAAAAAGTGGCAACCAAAGAGTCAGTTCAACCTTATCGACCAGCTTGGAAAAACTCTCGTGCAAATTTCTATACTTGAGTTGCTTTGTATCTCTCCCACACATAAGGATATACTGGATAAAACCCTGCAAGAGTCGTCAATCCCCAAGGACATTAATGTCAATCAGTTTGAGACCATGGTGGGATACCTCACTACGCCTCACCACGTCACCTTTTCTGATCAAGACTACTTGTCACCTAAGACCAACCATAATGATGCATTGCACATTGAAACCTTCGTCCATAAGCACAAGGTCAGAAGAGTTTTAGTAGATGGTGGAGCAAGATTGAACATATGCTCCTTGAAACTGGTTAAGGCTCTAGGATTTTCTGATGCATGCGTAGACCCTACAAAGAGTATAGTGATCAAAGCATATGATGACAAAGAACGCTCTCCACGAGGCCTTATATCTCTTCCTATCAGAGTGGGACCAGTCATTGTGGATACAACTTGCCAGGTCCTAGATCTAGAATTACCTTACAACATCTTGCTCGGTCGCCCATGGATTCATGCCTTAAAAGTCGTCCCATCCACATATCACCAATGCTTAAAATTCTCATTTGACAACACATAAATCACTATATATGGCGACCCCGACCCTTTTCAATACTATACCAACCTAAGGGATATTTCTGAAAACTGAGTGCCTATCAATCGAGAGGCTTTAGGCCCCTCATCTTCCAAATACATTGATCCATCCACACTCGCATCATCTTCCACATCCACTCCATCCACATCTTCCGCCACACCACCATCTTCCGCAAACCCTAAGGTTGAACCCACTGTCAAGATCCAGGACCTCAACTGTGAAGAATTCAAACTGCATACAACATATAGAATAACAACGATACCCAAGTCCCCGAAGGTCTATGGTCGGCCATGTTTTAGAATGGAACCCAAAGAAATTTTCAAAGTTCCACCAAAAATAGTTTTCATCAAATGGGGAGACATGAGTAATGAGGACCTTGCTAATATCACAGGATGGCTCTATAAGGATATGGTCAAACTACCCCCATTACCAGTTAAGAAATATGGCAAGGGATATGACATAATGAAGGCTAAGGGCTATGATGGCACTAGTGGCCTAGGCAGAAATAAAACTGGACGAAGAGAGCCCACAGAACCTTTCAAAATACCAAAGTATCTTGGATTAGGGTTTGGATTGTCCAACAATGACGATCAACGTACCATTAGACTTTCGAGTGAGCGAGTACATGCTTTGGAAAGTGTTGAGACCACTAAGGAAACCCTCACCAAAACTGACTCCCAAGAGTGGGAATTTGGCTCAGAATGATCCTTAAGTGATTGTTGCCTAGATGATTTGTTTGTCGAAATAGGGGAACTAAACTCTAAACAAAGATTTTGGAAAACATTTAAAATTGATCAGGCACCAAATAGTCAAAGTCCCATTACCACTCCCCATGACATACAAGACCCACCATCTGAATCCCTTCAGTTCAATCCATCTGAAGTACCAGACGACACTAACAACCATGACTCTAAGTCCTTCACCCCTTATTTTGACAACGAATATGAGACTAGTGAAGGGGAATATTGGATAGAGTCCGATGTGGAGTTGGATGATGATAATCTCATCTACAATATCATTGAATCTATCTACATGCTTTTTGCATCCTCCCCTCAATTCACCAACACTGACGATGGCGTTTCCTTAGTTTATCCTCAACTAGTCGATTGGGATCAACAAGGCCCACCAGTCCTGGACACTTTTCAAAATGATGAGGCAATCATAGATTTTATGGGATTACATGAGGGCATACCCAGTGGTGATCATAAGGCAGGATTCACCACTGATCTAGATTGTGCGGCTTACTTCGGTGAGACTGCTCCGTCCACCAGTCGCAAATTTTTTATTTTTTATTTTTAAAAATGAAACGTCTTTAGGTGAAAACTAAAAGGCACCTTCTAACGAATTTTTTTTTAAAACAAAGGACGTATCTACGGGTGAAAACCTCTTTGAGGCACCCAAAGATGGAGGACTAGAATTTCTTCCCGTACAACAGAAGAAATCGGCTATGCTTATAGAAGACACCATAGAAGACAACATATCAACTGCAGAAGATCCCAAAATGGTCCTCTTTGCTGCATCATTGACTGAAGAAGAGACATCAGAATTTCATAAATTCTTTGCAGAATGTAAAATCAACTTCGCATGGTCCTATGCTGACATGCTAGGATTGGACCCAGAATTGGTTTTGCACCATCTGCCACTATTGCCTAATTCCAAACTAGTTAAACAGAAGCTATGCAAAATGCATCCTCAGGTCACTCTATTGGTCAAGGCTGAGTTGAAGAAACTTCTAGACACTGGATTCATATGGTCTATTGACTATGCTGAATGGATATCTAACCTGGTGCCAGTAACAAATCCAAATGGGTTGATCCATGTCTGTACAGATTTTAGAGACCTAAATAAGGCATGCCCAAAAGATGACTTTCCTTTACCAAATATTGATATCATAGTTGACCTCACAACAGGATATGAGATGTTGTCCCTCATGGATGGTTTCTTCGGCTATAATCAGATTCGCATTGCCCCAGAAGACCAACACAAAATGACATTACTTGCCCTTGGGGTACATATTGTTGGAATGTCATGCCATTCGGTCTCAAAAATGCAGGCGCCACATATTAGAGGGATATGACCACAATCTTTCATGACATGATGCATAAAATAATGGAAGATTATGTAGATGACCTATTGGCTAAATCAGTAACAAGGAAAGATCATTTGAAGGTGTTAGCCACAATTTTCAAGAGACTGGAAGAATACAAAGTCCGACTGAATCCTAAGAAATGTGTTTTCGATGTCACATCAGGTAAACTCTTGGGATACATAGTTTCTCAAAGAGGCATTGAGGTCAATCCATCAAAATTAAAGGCCATCATAGACATGCCTCTGCCCAGAGGAATCAGTGAACTTAGAACTCTACAAGGAAGGGTACAATCTATTTGGCGCTTCATAGCCCAATTGGCTGACAAGTGTCATCCATTCCAATATCTGTTGCGCTTGTGTGGACAAATAAATTTCAAGAATCATTTCAATAAATCAAAGATTACCTACTGTCACCACCAGTCCTCATGCCTCCCATTCATGGAAATCCATTGATTCTATACATCTCTGGCAACTAATTCAGCACTGGGGGCATTACTAGCACAAAATGACCAAGAAGAAAAAGAAAGAGCTATATATTATATCAGTCGGACATTGGTCAGGTATGAACTAAGCTACACACCAATTGAACCGGCTTTTCTAGTCATGGTCTTTGTAACACAAAAGCTAAGACATTATATGTTAAGCCATCAAACACAACTAGTAGCAAAGATCAACCCCCTCAAATATCTGTTAAGTCGGGCAACATTAACAAGATGTCTGGAAAAATGGGTCATGAGTCTGAGTGAATATGACATTCAATATGTAGAAAGAAAGGCAATAAAAGGACAAGTCATAGCGGACCAGCTGGGAGATGCACCTTTACAAAGTGATCACCCATTAGTGGTAGATTTTCCAGATGAGTCGATATTCTATACAGAACCTAAGGCACCTTGGTGACTCTACTTTGACGGATCACACACAAATCATGGCTCGGGGGTAGGAATCTTGTTCATCACCCCTCAAGGAGACTCCATTCCTAAGTCTTTCCGCATAGCTTTCCCATGCACAAACAATGTGGCAGAATATGAGGTACTGGTTACAGGACTAAGAATGGAAATAAAATGGAAAATCAGAGCACTACATGTCTATGGGGATTCTCAGCTCGTCATCAACCAGGTTAATGATGAATATAACACAAAAGATGAGAAGTTGATGCCCTACAAATAGATGGTTGACAGTTTCCAAACATACTTTCATATGGTAACTTTTGAACAAGTTTCAAGAGCACAAAATAAGGTAGCAGATGCAATGGCTACAATAGGCTCTCTCCTCGACATTCCAAGCAATCTACCTCAACTGGAATTCCTAATAGAACAATTGCTGGTCCCTGCCTATGACATTCTGGAGTCAAAGATAGTCTGTGAACTTGTTGGCCCTGACTCTCCCCAGTACTAGAATATTTATGACTACCTTAAGTCTCAAAACCTTCCACCCAACCTATCTAATAACCAGAGGAAGTCCTTCATCCAAAAATCCACAAGGTATGCCATCGTCAGTAGCACCCTTTATTGTCATAGCTTTGATGACACCCTCCTTAGATGTCTTGACACCAACAAAGCACGTACAACCTTATGCAAAGTACATGACAATATATGAAGGTCTCATTCGAGTGGTCCTACTCTAGCCAAGAAAGTAACGAGACTTGGGTACTATTGGACGACCGTTGAAAAGGATGCAATAGAATATGTCAGGACTTGTCGCCAATGCTAGATTTACAGTGACCTAATCCATGCTCCAGCATAGGAACTTCGGTCGATCACCTCTCCTTGGCCCTTCGCTCAATGGGGACTTGACCTCGTGGGTAAGATCCATCCAACCTCGTCCAATGGCCACAAATTCATCATCACCGCCACTGAGTATTTTACAAAGTGGATTGAAGCCATCCCGCTGACATACATAACCGACAAACAAATATCCAAATTCATTCTCAACTACATCATTTGTCGGTATGGCCTTCTGCAATCCATCATCACTAACAATGAACATTCATTTAAAAACCAAGACGTCCATGAGTTATGTGAGCAATTTCACATCCAACACCATTTTTCATCTCCGTATTACCCGCAAGGAAACGGTCAAGCTGAGGTGCCAAATAAAACCATTGTTAAAATTCTCAAAAAGACTGTCAATGACGTTGGCCGTGACTAGCATATACAACTCAACCCTGCTATGTGGGCTTACCGCACTAGCATTCGTATGCCTACAGGATCCACTCCTTTCGCTTTGGAGTTGAGACCATCTTGCCCATTGAAGTTGAAATTCCTTTGTTACGAGTCTCCCTTAAGGGTTTAACTGATGAGGAGTATAGACAATCATGCCTACACGAGCTAGAGATGCTAGAAGAAAGAAGGAAAAATTCCTTGAACCATCTACAAGCGTATCAGAACCGTCTTTGTCACAGTTACAATAAGAAGGTTATGGTCAAGAAGTTTGAAATTGGCGACTTAGTCCTCATGCAGAACCCTAAGAACCAGGCTAATAGAGAAAATTCAAGAAAGTTTGAACCAAACTGGTTAGGTCCTTATGTCATCGTATCTTCTTTTAGTTCTGGAGCCTATCAATTGGCGACTCCAGAGTGAGAATAACTGACAGAGCCTATCAATAGTTTACATCACCGAAAGTTCTACCTATAGCATCAGGAGATCGAGCTGCAAATCGTAAAATACAAAAAAATTGAAAAATGATAAAAAATCATTGCCTTGATGAAAACCTGGCAAACAGGCGTCTTGGCGACACCAAAAAATAAATAAGAAAAATGACAAAAATAGTAAAGAAAAATGATCCATCCAACAATGAAAACCTGGCAAACAGGCGCTTTGGATAAGTACCATGGTGAAAACTTGGCAAATAGCCGCCATGCATAATCAATCATTACTCTGCCATCTACTGTTTCTTTGTCTGTCGTGGCCTAGGATGAAATACATTTTCCGTCACACCACATTATACCCTTCCTTTCATGGTTGATAAACAGTTGACATCAAGTCATCTATCCTGTCCAACTGGTACCGCAGGTACATCCCTTTTAAGTCCTTTAAAATTGGCTAAGTCTTGGACCTTGTTGATGGTGTTTTCTGCACAACAACAACTCAGACAGAATGCAATATTCTATCTCTCTTGAAAGGTTATTCTCAACAATAAATGACTGAAAATCACCCCAAGGTCTCTCGGGTGTTAGGTCATAACAGTGCATAAACAGCTCAGATAATTATGTGAAAATGCTGGTAATCACAAAGGGACCTTACTACAAGCAAACTGTATCTTTCAACTTATTAGATCAGATAATATGATGATCTTAAATCCTAAATCTAACCAAATGATAAAGAAATAGCAAAAGATAAGGGTGCGAGGATATAATAGAATCTAAACTACTCCTAGAATGAACAATGTAAACAACAGATATTTGGAATGGACCTATCTCAACTAACTAGTTCCTGATCGACCCACAATGCAATCTTACAAGAACGGTGCAATCTTCTAAGGTATTTAAATTTTCAAATCATAGACTTGCATCTACAATCGAAATTAGGCACATTAAATATGTATGGTCCAGGTTGACTTCACCAGCCTACTACAATCAGATAGTTACTGGGAGTATAGACTAGAGATAGCTACAAACATTCCAAATATGAAATCATAAACATCATGCATCCAACTAAAACTGATTTATTTCTAAATACTAAACCCTAAATTTCTAAGCAATTTGAAAGATAGAACAAAAGAACTACGCAAGATGAAATAACACAAGAGATTGCACCAGGAAAACCACAATGTCTTCAATTGTATTAATCACCAAGATGCTGCAACAATTCAACTGTTCTGATATAGAATTTGCTTCAAGAAACTGAATACTACTTCTAAGAAAAATGCTCTAACTATTGCTCTCACTTCTCTATCACTGTCTAGCTAATGTCTCACCCTTTACAATGAGGCAAGAATGCCTATTAATAGCAAATCCCAAGGTATGTCGGCCCAGCCAAACATTTTTACAAAATAATAAAAATCTGCCAAAACAGGTTGGCCAAAGAAAAATGAACTAAGTCACACATTAAATACCATCATCCAAGTCGGCTTTGACACAGTCTCCAAGGAATTCCGGTCCAATGCATGCCCTCTGATAATAGGGAAGCACAAATCTCGAAATGAGCATTAACTACTACTTCCTTTATCCTTCTTCTGCCCGGATGACTCCTGGACCCTCAAGAATATTCCCTCCAACTCAGCAATAGGTAGCAATGGCAAAACCATGAGTCGGCATTTAATGGAACCTATTTCTTCATTGGACCGTCCAACAATTTTGTTCCAATCCTCCCTGCTGGCCATGTATCTATCCATCACTGCCAAGTATGTAGCTGCATCATCAAGTAGGTGGCTAGTGACAGCTCCATCAGAATCCGGGGCATAAATTTCATGCCACCACTCCTTCAATTGTTCCAAGCTCAGATATTTGGGAACTATCTTCTTCCTCCCTGTCATTACCTCAAAGAAGGTAATGCATCCGTCATAGACTGCAGTAAGCTCACTGTCAATTAACCTTCTTCGTTTCTGTATTTTCTTCAATGTCTTCTGCCTAATCTGCAGCACCTCAAACCATTCCCACGGCTCATCCAACCTAGAGGAAGGAAGGATTCCATCCTTAGCTAATTGCTCCTTGCCATGTCCCAGGATAACCTTCGATTTCTGCAATAGGAGGTCCATGTCATCCTTATCCTGAGATAGGATATGCTCTAACAGCTGCTTCACCCGGACTGCATCCTTTCCCACAGATAAGATCTCCTTAATCGTATCATCTCCTTTGGTCTGGACATCCATCAGCCAATCTATTGCAGCCTGAGATGAGGCCTTCATCTTTTCGATTTCGGAGATAGTCTCCTTAGGCAGAAACCTAGGAGTAGCAGATGAAGAAGGGTGAAGGGACTGCAAAGGTTTCACAACCTCCTCCAAACACCTCCTTAGCCGTTCATTTTCCTTCTTGAGTTCGTGTTTGGTTTGGGTCTCCTTCTTCAACCTGTCCACAATTACTGCGCTAGATCCCTCAAACTCCTCAATATCCTGCTCCATAGAGGCTGGCCCGAGGTTGACAGTCTGGACATTATAGTCCTGGCTTGTAATATCCTCCCTCATTTTATCTGCGGCAGGGGTGGCAATGTGGGCTACCCTGTTGTTCGCTTCATCCCTTTCCACCCAGGAGATGACTTTGGCAGCCTTCTTCTTCTTTCCCTTACCAATCTTAGATAGCATTTCATCCCAGTCTAAGGGAGTATCTTCAACAATCACCTGCTTCTTCCTTGCAAGTTCCTTCTCTAGCTAGTCCGGGGCTACAGGGTCAGTCCGGATTTCTTCTGTCCTGGCATCTTCCGGCTCTTCTGTCATTTTTTCTTCTTCTGCGGTTGCCTTATCATCTTTTTTTTCCGGAAGCTGCTCACCTTGGTCGGCCTCTTCAAATCTTAACTCTGGAAACACAGGCGATGGAGTTTTAGCAGGGACACTTTCTTCCAGCTCTGGCGATCCGCGGCCTCTGTCACTTTCCGGGGAATCCTCATATTGCACTAACGGAGAAGTGTGTCTTTCTTCTGTTTCTACCTCAAGCTCAGCCACCTCACTGAAAAGTGTTCCTTCCTTGAACTGTCCTACCTCCCCGCTAATTTCATGCTCATCCAGACTCTCTGGTTCATGTGCGCTTGGCGGTGGAGAAATAGACTTTGGTGGCTCTTCAACTGGTAGCCTTGGGGAGGAGTCCTTCTGCTGTGCAGCATCCTAGGGAGAGGGAGTCCTTGATTTCCTTGTGTAGACTTTGGTTTTCTCCCCTCCGAAACTTTCCACATCGACAACTGGAGGCTCATCCTCCGAAGCAACTTGATCTTTCTTCTTGGTAGTCCTTGTTGTTCTAGTTTTCTTAGGCGGTGGAGGAGCATCCCCTTCCTCTTTAGCTTTCTCTGCTTCCTCCTCATCAGAGGACCTGCTGATTGTCAGGGTCTTCCACCTTCGCTTCCCTTTCGGTTTCCTCTTCGTTTCAGGCTCAGCTCCCTTGGGACCTCTGACTTTTATCTTAAATGGTGAAGTTTTTGTTGTTTTCCCTTTGGGGTCATCTTCCCTGGATTCTTCAGAAGTCGACATGGGGTTGAGATTTCCCATCAGTTCAAAGGTGCAAGCCACCTTTGTATTCTCCAACTCCCAGATTTTATGCTTTACCCAAGAAAGGGTGAATTTCATGACAGGAGCCATCAGGTCCTCCAGTTCTGTAATCTCATCTTCATTCTAATTAATATCTCCGGTTGGCCTGTCTTTCACTGCCTCATAGGCATGGTCCTGCACCAGATTTTCGTCATCATCAAGTTGATCCGAAATCAGCTTAACATTATATTGCCTAATGGCCTCCACAGGCAACGTAGAATATCTTTTCTTCCTCGCCTCAAGGTCATCTTTGATATTGACCCAATTATCTTCTAAGTCCTCTTTGTGCCTATACTCCCTGGTAGCTTTCTTTTGAGCCTCTCCAGTTATATCAAAATTCATTCTTTTCGAATGGAAGGAGAATCCATATGCGGCCAGTTCCTCCCCTGCGGTGTGAGCTGACTGGATAGACGGGCACATCTCTCCCACACCAATCCCAAGAGGGAAGTCTCCTCCGAAGCCTGTCTTGTGCTTCTCCCTCTTCACCACTGCATCAAATTCACAGATTTGTCTCACAACTTCCAATAGCACAATGCGATCAGTGGGATACCGAGGCAACCTGTAAGGGGCAACTGGGCATCCATCGATCCTAAGGTAGGTGAAGGTAGGGAACTGGATGAACCAGGCTCCGTAGTTCTTGATTAGTCCTTTAGCTCCATCAGATAGTCTGAGGTGCTCAGCATTCTGGAGTGTCCGGGTGATATGCATTGTGAATGCATCATTTTCCCTCCTGTAATCTTTATGCCCCAGATGCAATTCCGGATAAACCTCATAAATTATATTATGTCCAATTGTTCCCCTCGGATTCAGACCTTTGTAGGGGTAGGAGATGGCCAACACATATACTACATACGAGGACATTGTGAATTTCTTGGCCTCCAAGACATTCCTCAACTGTCTGTCAATCTCAGCACTGATTAGTCCTGCCCAGTGATAGTTAGTCCCTTGCCCGATTTTGGTGATCACATGGACCATCCAACTCTCCAATACCCCTGCACTTCTCAATCCGGCCGCCCTGCTCAGAAGTGTGATGACATCATATACATTTGACCTGAATTTTACCCTGTGCAGCTGTTTGGGCAACTTTGAATGATGGGATTTTGGCTTCTCTAGCCACGAGTAGATTATTTGTTGAGCCTTGACTGGCTCGTTCTCATAGTATGTCCTGGCAGTGTCAATATTCAAGGCACACACTGAAGGAAGATTTGGCATGCTGAAAGCTTGTGCAATAGAGGCTGGACTGAAGTTGGCCAGGACTCTTCCCTCGGTGCTAACCACTCTCTGTGTATCAAAGTCGTATTGTCGGGTGCACTCCAAGATTAATTCATAACACTAAACTGCTAGAGGGAACCCTGCCACATGTACCAATCGGGAGTTCATCAGCCCTTGCCTCAAGGCGGACAAGTCCTTCTCTGCCATTCTTTGCTTGAACTCCTCATATCGCCAAGCACCAACATTGGTGTCCGATACTTCGGCCCACACAGAAGACACCTTGCTCTCAGGAAGCTGGTTCCTCATGTCCAGTCGTAGTCATTCTGTCTCAGAGATGGACGAAGCCCCCGAGCCACCCTTAGACTTTCCAGTAGCAGGTTTGGTTGATTCGGCCTGCACATCCAAAAATCATCATTAGTATTCAATTGTTATGCCTATTCCAATCCAAAAGGTTAGAGTAAATCATATAAATCAATCAAAATCCTTAATCCTTTGAGATCTAGAGAAATCAGATAGTCCGGGAAAATCATGCAAACTGAGAAAATACCGTCAGGGCAGAATTTCAGAGAAATATGACCTAGACGGATTCCTGCTACCAAGGCATTATTAGTCAAATAAATCATTAGTGCAGATAAAAAAAAAGATAATCATTAAATTCACTTATTGGCAACAGGAAATAAGCATTAAACAACCGTTCCATTAATCCTATCATCGAAACATTTGAAAGGACACAATCAGACAGGAAATCCAGAAAAATCCGGATGGAATGGATTTCGCGGACAACATAGAATATTTTGGAAATAACCCCAGTCCGCGGAATAAGCCCTAACTGGGACAATCTGACAGCGAGGAAATTCCGCGACGACCTCGAAAACCCAAAAAACGGCGAAACGCGACCCGAAACTCAAACGACCACGGGATCCTCCCCACCCAAGCTCGAATGATCTCAGAACTGATGGCAATCAACAAAGTTCAGAGCGCAAAGGATCCCAAGGTCCCAGAAACTTGCAAAGGACAAATTCCTATATCAAAATGATAGTGCCCTAAATCGAATAATCAAATCTTCGCCATTAAAACTAGAGCAAGCTTTAAGGTTTAAAGTATCAGTTAAGGATTTACCTAAAGCACTCGAATCTTCACAAAATGGGGAAGTCAACAAGATACAGGGACAAAATCGCTCAAACAAATGAAATCTTCGCTCTAGGCCTAACACCGAGGGAAACCCTAACTTCGCACAAAAAAAGCAAGCAATCTAACCGAGGACCCCCTCCAAAGGATACATACGCCGTCCCATGGATAAATAGAGCCCATAGGGCACGTGAAGCAGGGTTCTACAACATAAGATGGGTCAAACCCCGATTCTATAAATATGAAACCAAAATTGATCAAGGGCCGACCCAAAACTAACAATATCCAATGCAAAACCCTCAACCACCATACAAGCAAAACGGAAGGGAAATGACTACATATCATTGATTGAAGCGAAAGAAATTCGAGCTTGAAAAGGCGACCTTCGCAACAAACACGTCCAAGCAATGAAAACACCAACACTGGCACTCAAGCAATCCTCACACAAACAAATTAAGATCGATTCTCAAAGCTTCAAACAGAAATCTCAATCGCCAGAGTAATCAGCAAGGGAGCAATGAAGTTAGAATGGCGCTGAAAATGCCCTAAATCTACCCTTATACCCACCTGAGCAAAGGTACCTCAACCATTAATGCGCGATAAGACATTTCTGACAAGTCCGGAAACCCGAGCCCCAAGCAGAATTTCAGAAAATTCCAGAATGCGCGGAAACACAGATTTCGCGGAAATGCAGAAACCGGGGAAATGAGGAAGATCGGGATTTTGGCAAAATCCGGGAAAATCCGCCATGATCGGAAAATCCCGAAGAAAGGCAGAAACCCGGAATCAGAGAATCCTGCCAGAAACGGACAAGGAACCAGGGTCCGGGAAAATCTGCCAGAGCCCGAAAATCCTGGATCCAAGCGAAAACCTGGACTTGGCCAAAAACTCATTTTCAATCAATTCAAACCTCAAGGCAAGGTCAAAGCTAGAAAGATCAACATGTCAAGACCCCAAAATGATAAATCTAATAGAACCAAATGTCAAAGACACCAAAAAAAAGAGGGTCCCTACTCCAAGTGGGGTGTGTGTGCAAAAACTGCACAACAAATGGCAACTCTGCTGGGGAAATGCTCCTGAGCATTTTGATGACAAACTAGAATCAAGAACCCAGAACTCATGGTTTCAACTCAGATACCTAGCCACCATACTAAGTTAAAACAAAGAAACTCCTAGCCATTCAGACATTCCTATACCAGGGTCTAAGTGTGTGCACATGCATGTATTACCTTCCCTCAGTTACAAGAAGAAACCTACTTAGTATGAACAGGCTACGTAAAGATTCTTACTCTAAAAGTAACCTGGATAGAGTCTCGCTGCCAGTCAGGCATCTATAGCCCCGATGAGGTTATCGCTGTGATCCCCCTGAACATAGCTCTACTGCCAACCAGGCGTCTATAGCCCCGGTAGAGGTATTCAGATCCCCCTGATAGGTTGAATTCAAACCTCATAATTTTCAATATATATATTTTCTCTCTTTTATAGTTTGTTGATATTTCTTTTCTTTTACTCACTTCATTCAACCTGTGAACAGTGAAGTCCACACTCAGGGCTGAGAACCACAGTGGCACTAGAGCAGAAAAGGATTTTTCACCTGTTTAGACTTAATAAGGATCTTTTCTCAACTTTAGGTATATTAAGGATTAAAGATATAAGACCCCCAATATACTCCTACTCAGACTAACTAGAAACCCTTTGTCGCAACATAAGGACAAATGACATAGGCTAAAGAATTCATACCATGGTATTCTAGAAAACTGATCAAAGCTTGTAAGGGAAATACCAAGGACATTAGACCTGCTTTACCACCATTACCATACAGATGCACCCACAATCCCCAAAAGAAAAAGGACCAAAAGCAAGAGCAACGCAAAACAAAACAAACAAACTAAAGCAAACCTACTCTAACCAAACAAAACAAGCAAAGCAAAAAGGGAAACCTACTCTAACCCAAGCAAGCAAACAAACAACAAAGCAACCTAAACTAACTATTTACAAAGCAAAGAGCTAAAAATAGCTCAAGACTAAAAATAATGTTTTAGATACTACCCATTGACAGGTAGTGGTATGTCTTCTCCCGTGAGAGTCCTCAGACGGAAGGCATTATCTCCCAGTATTTCGGCAATCTGATATAGGCCCAGCCACAATTTATCGAACTTTCCATGGCTCCCTTTCTGATCATGAGGCTTATCCCAATACAGGACAAGGTCAGAAATCCTGAAAGCTTTGACTTTAGTCCTCCTATCAAACCATCTCTTAACTACCCCCTGATGTTTGGCAAATTTTTCAAGGGCATTGTCTTGTTTTTCTTCAAGGTGCAATAATTCTGTTAACCTAGCCTCCCTTCTATCCCCTTCATTATAAAACTGATTTATAAACTGCAGAGTTGGGATCTTAAGTTGGATAGGGAAAACTGGTTCCAGACCGTACACTAAATGATAAGGAGATGTACCAATGGAGGACTTAACCTTGGTACGATCTGCCCAAAGAGCAAACCGAAGCTGGGTGTGCCAATCTTTTGGGTTCCTCTCTAACAGTTTACGGATAACAGTCAATAGGTTCTTGTTAGAGGATTCAGCTAGACCATTCCCTTGGAGATAATAATTAGATGCAAACTTCACAACAATGCCATGATCAAAGGCCCAGTTTGAGAATTTCAGAGATGCAAAGGCAGGACCATTATCACACACAACAACAACAGGACATCCAAACCAATTGAAAATGGCAGACTCTAAAAAATCAATTACTACCTCTGATGTGCATTGCCTACAAACAAAAGCTTCAGTCCATCTCGTAAAGTAATCAGTTATGGTGAGAATGTACCTGTGCCCTGCAGAGGATGGTGGATTGATGGGGCCTATGAAGTCCATACCCCATTGAGCAAAAGGTTTTACCTCAGTAACCGGTCGAAGTGGAAGTGCTGCACACCTTTCTCTTGTTGCTGCAGTCTAGCAAGTGTGACAGATCCGTACATGTTGATGAACATCCTTGAACAATGTAGGCCAGTAGTACCCTGCCCTCAAAATCTAATTTGCTGTAGCAATAGCTGAACCATGACCAGTACCATATTTCTCATGAAATTCACTCATTACCCTTTCAGCTTCCTGTCTTCCAAGGCACCTCAAATAAATACCTTCATGATTCTTCTTGTATAGGACAGCTCCTTTCAGCATGAAGCCGTCACTTTTTAGCCTTAAGGCTCGCCTCTGTACTGCATTAAGGTGTGCTGGGGCTCATTGATTCAACAGATAGTAGACTATATCATCATACCAGCCTTCTGGGGAAACTTCTTCAACATTATAGTTATGAACAGACAATTCAGGGCATATTTCTGCCATGGTCTGGGTGAGTCCTTGTCCTCTTACCAGCTTCATCGACTAGATCTCAATGTCATACTCCTGAAGCATGGTCACCCATTTAGCTCTGTGCTCCCCTAACTCATTCTGCATCAATAGCAACTTAACTGCAGAATCAAGAACAATTACAAACACCTTATTTCTAAGGATATAATGCCTAAATTTCTTTACTGCTCGAACAAGGGCATATGCTTGCTTATCCACACTTGGGTATTTCAACTCAGCATCCTTTAATGGTGCACTCAGAAAAGTGATGGGATGCTCATTCCCCTCGTCAGACTTTTGTGTTAGCATTCCAGCACATGAGTGGTCTGAGGTGAACGAATAGATATAAAAGGGATTGTTGTAGTTAGGACTTACCAACATTGGAGCGTCAGCAATGGCCCTCTTAATCTCTGCAAAGGCCTCCTTTGCTTCTGTAGTCCATTCGACCTTGGCGTCTTGTTTCAAGATAGCGTTTAATGGCTTCACAATCTCAGCAAATCTCGTGATAAATTTTCTGACAAAGTTAATCTTACCAAAGAAGGACTTCATCTCTTTTTTGCTGGCAGGCAGCTAAATTTTCAGGATGGCTTCCACTCTCTCTGGATCTATAGCAATTCCTTTCTCTGATATCACATGCCCCAACAGCTTTCCTTCTGTAACTTTGAAGATACACTTCTTGGGATTCAAGGATATGCCGAATTCCCTGCACTTCTGAAACACTTTGTACAAATTTGAGATATGATCCCCTCGGTTCTTGGAGAAAACAGTCAGGTTGTCCATGTAAATGATGATGCATTTCCCTATGATGTCTTTGAAGGCAATATC